>BMAO01037671.1:0-206043 GCA_019973975.1 Trichonephila clavata | reverse complement strand
CACTTTATTTCCATTTCTTTAAAAATGTTGTCGCAAGTAGTCAGATACCTTTAAGATCATTATGATGACCATAATAGTTGAATTTCAGAATTTTGTTTCGTATTTGCATTCTTTAAACGATACAAGATGCTCATACTTTAAACGCGTTTACACGAATATAGCTTTTAATATATCAAACAGGTGCGATCTAAAATTTTTGAAAATAATAACTGAAAGTTGTTCTGTAAGTTCTCTACAACAGTAGAATTGTTTTAACCTTCAGATTTATCACTCACTGTGTTATTACAAATTTCATCAGTCCCTTATAATAATATAATCACTGTTTTTAAGCAATTTCATATAATTCAACTGATATAAAGTGCTCAGTTTTGTAAAAAGAAAATATTCTACTGAGGTCATTGTCAAATGAATAATGATATAAAGTATATTAAATGATAGAATTGAAAATTTGTAAACTTGTGTATACTGACACCTTATGCTATTTTATTGAAGTTTTCCCATTTTAATAATCAATACTTTTTCTCTTAATTTTAGCATATTATTCTAAATGTACTAACAAATCTAAAAATAACAACAACAAAACTTATATCTTCATTTTAAAACAGTCTGATTGCAAACCTAGTCGGTATTACCTAACATCGAATCTAATGATAATGTCCGTAGTTGCTCTCTATTGTTGATGTTTATCCACAAATAAAAAGTGTATTTTCCATTAGAAAGCTATTTAGTTTTGCAAGAATTACGTACATACATGAGTATAAACTTCTGATTTAACCTGAGATACTAAATACAAAATATTCCCAACCTAATAGGAAAGGTCTATATAATTGTTGTTTTAATATTCCGTTAGTATTATAAACAAAGTTTAAATAGAATTGGCAAATAAAGCTATAAATATAAAATAAAATATCAGTTGTCTTAATGACACAATAGAGATTTAAATATTTGAGTTATATAAACTCTAGAGAACTTGAATTAATCTGGCATACATTTATTAGCTTTATTTTCGATTTTTAGCATCATGGGAGCCATGGTATGCCTCTGTGAAACTCATCTGTGGTGTACTGTGACAGTTTGTGACCTACTGATTTAAGCGAAATGACATGTTGACTGAGCATAAATAAAGATTCTAGTTTCTCCAAAATCTTTGACATCTAACTATGAGATAGTAATACACTTTATAATATAAACTATGTGCATTGATCCTTTTACTTACTTTAAGTCCATACAATTTTTTAATAACTTCTGTATTATGAACTGTAATATTTATCGGAAAACAATGAAATTCACCTAAAGAAAATAGGTTCTGTGTTCAGCTTTATTCTTTTCTAATTTAAAGCTTAATAATATAGTATTTACACATGCGGATAAGTAGTTTTATGTATCTTTTACAAAAATATTTGTAATTTATTTTAAAATTTTTAAAAAATGGTACAATACAAAAGAATTCTCCTTTTTCCTCTTTTGAATGTACTTTATTGATTCTAAATAAAAGACCCACGATGTTCACCTCCAGTAAATCCCGTCACATGTTAAAATTTGAGGTAATGGTCCCTAAGAGGTCGCAAAGTGTGAGAATGAGACAGCCACGTCTTCGTCACTTATCGTAATTATACCAAACGAAAGATTCAAACCTCAATTTAATATGGCGTAAAATTTATGTAGTTGTTTTCTTTAAAATACGACCTTATTATATTGGCTATTAATACAAAATAGTATTTTCTGAACATAAGTCATTTTCATGATATTTAACCATTTTAAATAACATGCTTATCAGTAATTACTTTGTAAACGAAAATAATAATGTACTAGTTAGCATGGCCGCGTTATTACGGGTTCTTCAAAGTCTAGTTATTGCTTTCACAATTTCCTGCTCACGATGTAAGTCCTTCTGATACTAGCTTGATACTCATATTAATGTGATCATTAAAATATTTTCGAAATAACAATCAGCTCTTTGCCGGTAGATGTTACGGCTACGCCGTTGCTGTGGTTCCTACCAAGCACATCATCTTTATCCCCATGGAAATTTCCTCTCTCAACGCCAGCGTACTCTAGAAGAGTCATTTCTATATTTATGTCATTAAAATTCTCTTTTCTGAATTTCTTCCACCTTTTCCTTGTTTTGGAATATTTCTTTACCCTCATTTTGCTCGAAGTTGTTTACGGGCTTTTAGAGTATAAAACTCTTTATTTTCCTCAAAGATAAGATCAAATTTGTTTTGATTAATAACTTAACGTAACCAACCTTTATTTTATCCAATAGAAAACCATTATAAGATTTTTATAATTAATTTAGTATATAATTAAAACAGAATACTGTTTTAGTTTTTAAAAGATATTAATTTGTCATCCATTATAACTGTATATCTGGGTTGTTGCACTGATTTTCGCTTTGATATAATTTTTAGTTATTCTGTTTTCTTATACACAAGAAATATGTTAGCCTACGTTTGTTGTATATTTGCTTTTAATTTAAAATAATAAATCTGATTCTTTATAGATTTGTACAATTGAAAATCAACGTATTTTTAAACATATTTATTAATTCTAATGTCCCTATGCATAATTATATTCGGTGAGTATCAACGATTTAAAAATCTCCCGCAGATTTGGAAGTTCATTAAAAGTAGTTTTCAAATATCGAACTAATTTTAAAATTCTTCATTTTAGCATCACCAGAGAAAAATATTCTTCATAGAATGATTCCTTTACAATACGTTCTATAAACTTAACATGTGCGAAAATAACATGCGATGCTATGAGCCTTGTCTTTGTTCAAGAACTTTATGAAGTATGAAATCCCTTTGTTCATGAGTAGTTTCTAATAATTGTTTAAAGGTTGGACCATTGTTAACACACACACACTGAACATATCACTTAATCAGTAAAATAACTCAAAGAGTTTCTAGAACTCCCATCACGATCATAAGAGCGTTTTAAGAAACTTGGGGACTAAAATATTTTTCACGTTGAACGATATTGCAAAAACAAAATTAAGTTTTAGAGACATTTTATTTCGGAATGATTATATATAGGTTTTTATGAAAATCCAATGTAACAAAAAGCAGTTTCATGGAACTATGAACAGCTTTAGTACAAATTTCCGTTTGGAAAGAAAAGATTATTGAGTTTTTTTAAAAATAATCTGATATTGTTCTTTGCATTGTTCTGTCTAGAATCAAATTTTCATGTTGTCTCTCGAGTTTTGTCTTGAGCTTGTCACACACTGTTTTACTACACTGGACATACCATCACCGTGAATTCCAAAGCACGAAGAGAGAGATTTGCTTTTAGTGTGAGTTTTGTGTAGGATGGAGGTGAAAGTAGAACCATACAAGCAAATTGTCTCTCAACTGTCTATTCCGAGGGCATTTCAAAGCCAAGTTAGCCTTCTTTCTAAGAAACAAGGGAAACAACCTTTCTTACATTTCACACTCCTCTTAAATCTTGCCTCTTCGCCTTTAGTATTTTTCGTATTGAGTTCATACCCAGAAGTAAAATCTTTCGTGTTAAGTTATTTTCTTTTTGTGTTAAGAGAAAAAATGCATGAAAGAACATAGTAGTTTGTCGGGACCGTAGTATTACTTCGTGTTAACCGACATTTCGTCTCAAGCATTTTCGCGTTAAACGTATTTCCCTGCATATTGTTTTGAATTGTGTATCAGCATGTTACTGCTGTCTTCCTGTGAAAATTAAAAATTCTTTTCTCACCGTGTCCACTTTTCAAGCGCATTCTTAACCCTTTGAGCACCATGTAATCACTAGTGGATGCATGCTATGCAAAGGGCAAAGTTCCATTGTAACCTCATGGGGATCTTATGTTATTCTATTGTGTTGTTATTACTTATTATATATTACATTTTTATTTTTAATTTAAGTGTTAAAGTAAGCCTTGACCACCCAAAAATCAAATTCATGCCAATAAAATTGGGTGATTTTAAAAAGGGGAGAATAATGACCCCAAAAAACGATGGGTGATAGGGCAAAAAAAGGGGTCGTTATTCATTTTACATAGGAATCATCAGCAAAAATACTATCAAAGTTCGAAATCTTTTTTGTTATTGTTTTTTTTGTTGAGTATGTTATTATGACATACCTCGATTTTTTACAAGTTAGTTCCCTTTCAACTATTGTAAATAATATTAATTTGTTGAAAATGTGGTGTAAATTGGTCAGCTTTTTAAAAAAATAATTTTCTATTTCTTATAGGTATTCTTGAATTGTTACAAGTATTTTTCAAAAATCTTTCGAATAATTTTACTTTAAACAATTACGTATTTTCTGCTTTAAACAGAGATTTAAAAATAGTTATTAAATGTACTTTCTTAATTGTTACATTTATTGTATTTTATTTTTTAAAGTAAATTCTAATGCTCACCTTATAAACCCTAAGATAAATTTCAATAAACCTTAAATTCATATTTAGAAAATTTCAAATACACACTATACATTTTTATTAGAATTCAAAATAAAAAATAATGAGCTATTGGTTTTATAATTTTTTGATATTTTTATGGCTCTAAGGTAAGGGTTTATTTCGTAGCATTATGCATTATTATATTTATATTTTTAGAGTTCTAAATAATTGTCCTATATATATCGGCCGCGTTATTTTTCTCGTTTCGGTAAAATGAAATATTTCTTTAATATCTGTGAGATACGATTTTAGGAAACAGTTTATTGGCAATAGTTTCCTAGAAAAGTAGTTGCAGCTGTGAAACTTCCCAGCTTAATGGCATTTCAGCCCATTTGAAATATTGGGATTGATGATATTCAATTTATTTTCTATTCGCGCGATATATTTTTTTACGTCTTTGGGAAACTAATTCTACAGAAGACATTTCGATAAAAGCTAGAAATGGTATTTTTATCCTGATAATTTTGAGGGGAAAAAATTGTACCTTTTGAAAATAAGCAATTTTACAATTTCTTTATTTCTAAGATCTTATATAATTTAATAAAGTTATTACATTAATAATGAATTTAGGTACTTACGTATTATCGCAACAATCGCCAACTCTATTAATAACTCGCCAAGTTGGCAACTCCGATTTCCTATGCTTCGTACGCGCTGAATTGACAACCAGAGGCTTCGATTCATATAATGTCGTCAATAGGTTGCGATAATACGTAAGTACCTGAATTTACTGTTGCAGATAACATGAAATAAAAATTATAGCAAGGATAGTTCTTCCGTATTTATAACGATGACCAATTTCTCAAAATGAAAATAAGTTTCCAAATGGATAATGTTCTCAAATGAAAATAAGTTTCCATCGTATGAGCGATTTAGTTGGGATTTGTCTTCGGGCATATTGATTGCAAAGCAAGCCTCGATCCTGTTTCTGGAAATATTGTGATGTGGGAATGACGAAGGTAGAATTTGTTATGCTACGAGAGAAAGCATTGCTATTGGCTGTCCAGTGGGTGTGTCTAAAGTCAACTGTTGGAGTTTTTACTTGTCAGAGTGCTGAGAATCAGCTCTCCGATTGGGTATGTGTGAGAATGGTTCTCATTGGTGGCCCAGTGTGTGCTTGAAAAATGTTAGATAGGCAAGGCTTTTTCAGTAGAAAATACACGTTGAAATAAATATAAGGAAAAAGGTAACAAATTACTAATTTAGTTGAAATAATAATTGTTTTTGCTGAAAATTAAAAACAGCATGGTGAATTGTAAGAATCTGGAAGGATTTTTCAAGGGTTTTTGGTTTTATCCGTAGAAAGATAATCATTTAGATTTATCATTTTGATATTAATAGTGTTAGGAAGATGGTTAAAAATACTTGTGCAATTTTCTGAATGTGAAACTTGAAGAAATTTGTAAGGAATTTGCATTCCTAGTTCCTTGTTGCCCGGGTATAGGTGTCGGAAGAACTAAAGGATCAGACGACATGAACTTTAATTATTTA
Organism: Trichonephila clavata; assembly: GCA_019973975.1. NCBI lineage: Eukaryota > Metazoa > Arthropoda > Arachnida > Araneae > Nephilidae > Trichonephila > Trichonephila clavata. The sequence continues at coordinate 200,132 of BMAO01037671.1, read as the reverse complement.
TTTATTTCAATATTAAACACAAACACAAATAACACTCTAAGTGGGATAAATTTGATTAACTGGAGCACGAAGGTGAGACAAGATAGCGTGGGAATAATATATACAATCATGTGAACCTATCCTAACGATAACTTATACATAGCTTCTTTTAAGTGGCGCACTAATAATTTAATTATCTAACTTCTATTTAATATAAGCTCACAGCACCTGAACTCTTGAAATCCTTTAATCTATTCGACGTGGCCTTAAACACTTCTCCAATAGTTGACTTAAGCATTTCCTCAAGATTCCAACTTCACTCGTCGTACACTGTTTACGTTTTCGTTTTTCTGTCGATTTGCTTGCTTCTCATCTATTCACTTCACATCCAAGCTATCCTTACTTCAATGCATCCTCACTTCACTAACCTCAAAACTCGCGAGTATAGAATATATATATTAAACTTAATTTGCATAATCACGTTTTCTTGTCCTCGGAGAAAGTTGGTTGAAAGAATGCTGGCCCTAAAGGAATCCCCAAGGAGTTAGTGAAAGGACGCTTATAGATCCGTCACACACACAAATTTAATTTAAAAGTTTTATGGATATGTCGTCATGTGGCTTCGACAATTATCTGAATAGTAGTGATACGCAATGTATCTAAAATATCAATGTTAGATTTAGCAGTATATCCCCACACCGAACAAGGATAAGTTTTGATGAAATGAATAACGCTGTATAAAGCACGTGTCATCTATACATAATCGTGAATTCTCGCAACATGTGAACGTTTCTACATGCTCGGGAACAGTTTTCAGTAATTGGCTACGTATCGCGTTATTTATTTATTTATTTATTTTGAGATTTCAGGTAGACTCCTTTGTGTGCCAACAAGTATAACACAAACGTAAGTCAATACTCAATCAATAGTGGTAGGAAGTTTCAAGTAGAGGGATAAAGGAACAAAGGGGAATCAAAAGATAAAAAGAAACAAGAATGGATGTAAGTACAATTAATACAGAACAAAGTACAAGATTGCTCACATGTAATAATTGAGACATTCAGTAATTAAAATTATGCAATGGTGAAAGTTTGGAAAGACATGTGTGATCATAATAAGGTTTTCAAAATACAAATACATAAAGTATACATACACACAAATACTTATATACATATACACACAAACATATATATAAATACACGCACTTAGCAAATAGACTGACATCTTTACATTTGAAGAATTATTCGACTATATAATGCGCAAGTACTGCAAACTTGTTAAATAATATTACAAAAAAAAAAGACTAATTACTTAAAGTTTTTATTTTAATAACAATATATTGAATATTATAATGAATAATTTTTAGGATTTATAATAATTGTTATGTTTAGATATGAGGATCTTTAATTTATATTGAAAAACATTCAGTTAGTGCTTTAGTAGAATATTTATTTTAAGCTTATAGTAGGAGAAAATATATATATAAAAGAAAAAACATTAAAAACTAGAAAGATGTATTGATATTTCATAAAATTGAATTTTTCCTGTGAAAATATTTATTGAGTGAAATATTTTTTCTTCTGTTTTTATGAAAAATAGAATGGAGAAATCAATTTGAAATGACTGACGAATTAAAACTCCATGCATTTGCAGAAAAAAATTCAAATAGTAACATTCAGAAATGTGATAAAAAATTCTGGACTATATTGTTCAATTATGTTACAGGAAACTTTCCCAAATGAGGATTAAAAACTAGTATATACATGTTAATTTTAACCCCCCAAAGAAAATATTCAATTAGAACTTTTGAAAATACTTTGTACATTCACAAAAAATTTAAGCGACGTTAACCACATCCTATTTAAGTGTAAATTCCTTTTATTATTCTTGAAAAAAATATACTACTTTTCAGATAAATTTAAATTAAATATCTTTCATATACCTCTCTTTTTCCATATTTTCTAAAATGTAATTAACTTGAAAGAATTAGAAAGAGAAAAAAAACGTGATTTCTAATAGTATTAAAAGCTTAATTTAAAGAGAACTTTTAAATTAAAAGTAAAAGAATTTTTAATTTAAACTTTTAAACTAAAACCCTCCAGGAAAGAAGAAACTGTTTGTTTTTACTGTTGGCAAGGTAATAAAAGAATTTAAAATAAAGGTGGAGAAGAAAGAAAAAAAAGAAATGTGATAAACAAATAAACATTGACGAATTTTTTTAAATGTCAAATGAAATACAATTGTCATTTAGGGGAAAAAATTTATCAGTCTGTTACGTTTTTTCCCCCTGATAGTTAATCTTGTTAAAGGTTATTGGAATCTCTCTGTTTTCGGATGCATTCAATTATTTCAACTTTTTTACTGAAATGTTTACGATTTGGAATGCTTGAAGAATGCAGAATGCATACTTTAGTTAAAGATTAACTCAAAGTAAAAGAAAAAAAATTGGCATTTAGAAAAAATTAATTAGGAAGAAATGGGTACTTAGGAAAATCGCAACCGTATTGGCGACGTTACATGAAACAAAGCACATGTTTGCGAATTCAGCGCATACAACACTTTCGAAATCGGGGTTACCAACTTGGCAATTTATCTTCAACGTAGACATTGTTACGATAGTACGTAAGTGCCAGGACATGTAATAATGAAGTTTCTTAGTTTAAAATAAATTATGGTTAAAAAAAACTAAAAAACACCCTTTTGTAGTTGATCGATCCAAGTTGTGACTTAATCTTTTAGTCACCAAATTTAGAAATGAATTCTGAAATTAGTCGCCAGATGCGGGATTGCATCTGAAAATGGGAAATCGTTAAAATTATTGTATTGTCATCGGTCTTCTACAAATAAGCAAAATTTTGAATAATCTGACCTTTTAAAGTGGGTAAAAATTGGGTTCAAAGATTCCGTTACATACAAGTGAAGCTTATAAACGGGTTTTAATAAGAATAATTAGATTTCTATGATATTTGAGTATTTGCAAAGGGAAATCGAAACAAATTTTTATCAATATTTCGATACATGTTAATATTTTGATACAAATGTTTCAAAAAAATATTTTTTTCTTAAAATTCTATAAAAGCGGTTTATTATTATTATTATTATTATTAATCCGTTCAGGCAATGATCACATGTATGTGATCACTTCAAGGAATATGGTATCATATGTGAAATGGGGTTTCTGACGCCGTGATCACATCGGTGTGATCTCAATTTGGAACTTATGGAATTTGGAATGATTATAAGCTGTTGATTTCGACGTATTTTATTACTGTAATAATTTCATATAAATTTTTTAAATGAAGTTAGGCTTAACAAGAAAAATGTCTTTGGCCTGAATGGGTTAAAAACTTCACATTTTTTATCCCTTTTTTTATGCAAACAAAACATTAGAGGAAAACTATTAGCTTAAGATATCCGACTACCCTAAAACTTGGCAAAAATTGACAAAATTTTTTATGATTTTTATTTATAGGCTATTTTATTAGCTTTATAAAAATACCAAGTTTATTTTTCCCGTTCATTTCCGTTTTTTTGAAAATGCTCAAACGGGGCCAGCGATTGCTCAAAAAGTTTTGAAAATAATTAACTGAATTTTTTGTGTGCGTGTTCTGTATAATAGTAGAAGTAACCTTCATATTTATCAATCACTGTTTTATTACAAAATGTACAGTACCTTCATATAATCACTGTTTTTTAAGCAGTTTCATATAAGATAAAGTGCTCTAGTTTTTGTAAAAAAAAATTAAAATATCCTGAAGGTCATTTCAAAAGTGAATAACATAGCAACACATCATAATGGAAAATTTGAAAATTTGTTCATAATCCTTTGGTACAAAATGAGCCACGTTTATGTTATTTTTTTGTAAATTTTTACCAATTTTTTTCCCGTTTTAGTAATAGAAATTTATTTTTCTCTTCTTAATTTTAGGATATTTTTTTGAAAATGGTACTGGGAACAAATCTAAAAATAGCAAAAAAATTCCCATATCTCCATTTAAAAAAAAAAAAGTTGTCGCAAGTAGGCGGGTACCTTAAGCGCACAACGGCATAGGTGAACAGCGGCTCCTCAACTTGCTCGTGACCTTCCTGCTGTGTCTGGAAGAAGAATTTCCAGGCAAACGCTCTACAGCCGTCTTGCAGAGACTGTCCCTTACGCACGGCGTCCGGTCTTGTGTGTCCGTTTGACTGACATCCAACAGGAAAGGCAGGATATTTGTTGATCTGAAAATGTCAGCCGTGGAGACCTCAAGAATGTAAATCTAAAAACAACAAAAAATCCCCATATCTCCATTTTCTTTCACAGTTGCGCAAGTAGTCAGATATCTTAATTTGGAACTCATGGAATTTTGAATGATTATAAACTGTTAACTTCGGCGTATTTTATTAATGTATTAATTTCATATGAATTTTTTAAATGAAGTTAGGCTTAACCGTAAAAATCGCTTGGTCCTGAACGGGTTAAAAATGCTGCAATTTTTTTTATCCTTTTTTTTATGCGAACAAGAAAAATATTAGCTTAACATTAAAAAAAAAAGGATTGGGTTAGTCGAGTGAGGAGAACCGGGCTTTTTTAATTTTTTTGACAACTCGTAAGTTCTCAATATTTGGTATCTCTAAAACCCCGCCATTTAAAGGGGCTAATGCATTTTAAAACTGTCAAGGCTCTAAGTCAGCGATACTCAATTTGCGGCCCACCGGATCTTTCTGAGTTGCCCTGTCATGGCATGTTGCACTAGCAAACTCAATTATTAAAGAACAATGCATTAAAAATTTAGCGAGAAATTCTATCAATCAAGCAATCACATATCAATTTTACTTTCGATGCCGTTGTGGTAACTTTTTTTTAATAATTGTTATGCTTAGTGATAACAAATAACAGTAGAGTAACGACAATTTTATGAGTGAAACTAATTTTTAATTAACTCTCTTGTTTTCCACGCAAAAAATAAGTAAAAAATATATGTTGTTTCCAGACAACTGGGATCTCGACTGTTTCTTAGAGACAAACAAACATGGATCAACAATTTGTTTGATTTGTTGTTAAAATGTGTTATATTTAAAAATATAATTTTGTGCTCGCGTCATTACATTACTAAGCATAAATCTTTTAATTGCTCTTTTTCTTGAGGATCTGTTTCAAGACGAGATAAATTGGCTTTCTTAAGCAATCTTTGCAGTATATGGGGGGGGGGGGTCTTAGGATTATTGATGAAAGAAAATAGGAATTACCCCGTGATTGAGTACAAATACTTAAAAACTATTTTTTGTGAGTTGAGTTTAATAGAGTTTAATATAGCTTTAAAATAAAATCCAAAATGATAAATTTCAATATTTTGAACAATTTTCCGCATTTTTAATATCTTTGATCTTATAGCTTCTCCTCCTTTCCCCTATTAATCCTCATTTTGCTGCCCCCCATGAAATAGTTGTCATTTGTATGTGGCCCGGTGGAAAAAAAGGTTGAGAATTCCTGCTCTGAAGGCCTTATCACGCGTAAGCGTTTGGAGCAATTTTCCACCTAATTCCGAACAATTTCTACCCAATGCCCAATTTCGTCAAACGCATCAGTTATGGCGTATAATATTTTATTGGTGTATAATATTTTATACAGAATGACGTTCTATTTCTGTTTACGCCCATCTACAAAAGCACAAGCGAAATAAAAGAAATAATATTGGATGTTCGTTTTACTAAGCTGAAATATCAACGATCAATTTTTCAATGTGGAGATAGACCGCGGCTGACGTTTAAGCGTGTCGTTTTGCTTATAGAAACCCTTCACCCTCAGGTGCGAAAAAAATTGTCCTAAACGGTTGCTCCAAATACGCATGTGTGATAGGGCCTGAAGTCCTCATGTTGGCCTAATGTGAAGGTTTTTACAGAGGTATGCGTACTCAGGTCACGTCGTCATCATCTTTTGACATCCTCAGGTATCGTCCTCATCTTTGGAAACAGATAAAATAGTACCTGTGCACACCGCAACTATCAAACGGGGCTAACAAATGTAAGCAAAAACACGCAATAAGACAAAAGGAGCAGAAATAAAAGAGCAAAATTTACGAAATAAGCCACTGAAGTTACGAAATCAAACAATTAAGTTTGATTTGTCAATATCAAGACAGTGAACTAACGCAAGCAAAAGAATGAAGTTATAAAATCTGAACAATGAAAAATTAAAACAAGGGAGTTAGAAAAATACAAGAATGTAACTTTACTTGAAACAAGCTGAAGAAAACTAAAAGATCAGTTGATTTTAAACCCTTAACTGTTGCAGGCGTATATATCAGCCTCGCTCAATCTTTGCTTTAAGTGCCTCGGACGTATGAAAACGTCTTTCTTTTTCTTTGCGTTACTCTCAGTAAAATTAATCGAAAGGGCTTGGAATGCCACAGAAAGGGCTAGGAATGCCATAGATCTTGAAAATGTCTGCGAAGGATTTTTAGAGAAAAATTTGCTTATCTGTGCATTTTCTCCCCCCCCCCCCCAATACACTGCATACGCACGCCTATGTAAAAAAAACGACGGGACTGGGAAGCGAATCGCGTTACTTTTAACCAGCAGGTAAAAAGTGAAAAGCATGCAATCTTCATATGCTTCTTTCCTTAAATAAATACAAAAAAAGATAAAAAGTTCAACACTTTGCTCACCATCAGCGTTATATTGAGTCTAGATCAAGCATGAATCCGTGCGATTTAAACAATGAAGAAGTTGCAGAACTTGCGAGCAATTGGCTCTTATGGCAACCAATATAAACCAAGATGTAGGCAGGGGCAGCTTGGGTCACAATGCAGTTCGAACAAGGAGGTTAAAATAGATCTGCGTAAATGTATATTGCCTGTGTGGCATGGGGACACTCTAAATAGCCATCGAGCAGTAAGTCCTCCCATGAGGTTGGTGGAAATGGAAGGTCTCTGACCACTCCCTAGGGTGCTTTTCTCAAAATTGGGGTGGAGCCGAGCTAAATCGTACTGTCACCTGCATGGTGCCTTAAGCAACTGGTAACAACAGGCGAAAAACTAACCTCTTGCCACGATGAGTTTCGTAAGCTTCTATCAGATTCATTTGCAACAACAAGTGAAATGTTCCGTCTTTTTCTTCCTAACAAGTTTTAAAAATATGAGTATCTTTTATACTAACACCTTTTCAATTTTTTTGGTATTTCAAAATATTCACAATTTTAAGCTGTATATAAACCTTATATCATCTATATATATATAAATGGATGTTTATGTTTATATGACCTCGCTTCACTCCAACACCGATCACTATGAAAATTGGCATGTATATGTATTTTTTGAGGAGAAGGCTTTTGTGCTATGCTCTTTGTTGCAGCTCCACACCAGATGGCACTATAACATATCAATTTCTGCACCGTTCAATCCAACGCCAAGTTCCCAACGTGGTTGACAAACATGATACCAACTTGGCTGTAGCACCAACACATTCCGCTATGCTTCCATTGCATCGCCATTATAATGTAAGGAAGGCGTTGCTTACGAATATTTCAATTATAAAGTAAAATAAATATAACAGAAAGTAATATTAACGTATTACACATCCACATAGAAATTATTTACACTATTTTAAGCGTCCATCACACAAAATTTGTAACAATGTGTTACTTTTGCTGAGCAGAGATCAGCTTAGAAAGGTGTCTTTAAAAATCGACACATTAGAGAGTTACGGGGCGTTATAAATTTTATAAAAAAATCTTTTTTATCAGCTATTAGATCTACAGATTTAAAATTGAACAAATATGGTTTTTTTGGTCAGCTGAGATATGAAAAAGCTTTTTTTTTTGTTTAAAATTTGCAATTCACGTAATATTACTTCATTCAAAACTTATTTATCCTTAAATCCGTATTGTTAAATTTTTCAATTCACCCGTGTGAAGAACGGATATACCATCTAGTGCATTTTAGAAAACAACTATATTTTAAAAGAAATTCATGAAAAGTTGTGATTAAATACGCTTCAACGCATTTATAAATTTTCTTGGTTCCTTTCTGTGAGAAAGAATGAAATCTTATTCATACGAACTACGCTGATGAATTTTCAAAAAAAGAAGATGAAGAAGGGTTTTTTTCTATCGATCTGTTATTAAAAAATTTTTATGAAGGAAAAAAAACGGAAATTAAAAAGAAATGAGAGATGTTACAAAATTTCAAACATGTGTTCTGAAGAAAGTGATATTTTTAATATGTGTCTTAATGTTTTTAAATATAAATTTCTACGGCTTTTGAATTCTTATATGGAATACTTTTAATTCTCAATGCATCCTGGTGTTCTTCACTGTGTTGTTTTTTGTATTCTATTTTTTTCCCTCAGTATGTTTTTCTTGACTCATTGCTCATTTCCCTTTTATTGTGTTTAGTAATATTTGTATTTTTTTGCTATGCATTTGTTTTGTCTTATGCATACTGTAACAACAGTTTTTTTCTGCAGAGTACATTTACTTTAATTAATTGAATATATAAAATATATTATTTATGTGCCTTAGTCTATGTATATACACTCAAGAGCCAAAACATTCTGACCATCCCTGCCTTTTGCAATGAACTCACCTGAATGACGTGCAAGGCACGTGATCAGGTGGAAGTGGTATTTAACTGCTGTTGGAGAGTTTAAAGAATCATTCTTTCACTTACTTCTGTGTGTGATGGGAAAGGCTACGGATCTAAGTGACTTTGATAGAGGGCAGATTGTGTAATGGCTCGAAGGCTTGGAGCAAGTATTTCCGAAACTGGACGACTCGTGGGTTGTTCGCGATCTACAGTCGTTAGTACTTATGCAAAGGGGATGAATGACGGTGAAACCAGCAGTAGACGGCATGGTGTTGGACGTCCACACGCTATCAAAGAAAAAGGTCGTCGGAGACTGTCTCGCAGGGTGAAGCAAAAACGGAGCCAGGCAGTGGCTCAGCTGACAGCCCAATACAATGTAGGGCCAAGTAGAATAGTATCGGAGCACACTGTTCAACGGACACTGTTGGATATGGAGCTACACAGCAAACGTCTCACTCAAGTGTCTTTGCTGACCAAGCGACATCGGCAATTGCGCCTGCGCTGGGCCTGGGAACATCGCGACTGGTCCATGGATCAGTGGGAGAGAGTTGCCTGGTCAGATGAATCATTGTTTGTCATTCATGGTCGTGTCAGGATACGCCGTCTTCCAGGCGAACAGTTGCTCCCTCAATGTACAGTAGGCCATACACAGGCTGGTGGTGGCGGTATTATGCTTTGGGGGACGTTCTCTTGGGCGTCTCTGGGATCCATGGTTGTGGTAGAGCAGAGCATGAATGCTATAGGGCATCTGAACATCATTGAGGACCAGTTGCACCCTTACAGGACCTCTGTTTTTCCACCTGGAAATTTCTACCTGTTTTTCCACCCCGTGTCATAAGGCTAAAATTGTGTTGGAGTGGTTCCAGGAACATGATGCTGAATTCCAGTCAATGTCCTGGCCGCCTAACTCACCGGATCTCAATCCGATAGAACACATTTGTTATGTCATGGGACGGCAGCTCAGAGTTCAAAGACCACGAATTCGCAATACCGTTCGCGTGACCGTTGCTTAAACATCTGGTACAATCTGTCTCCGGCCATCTACCAAGAATTTGTGGCATCCATGCCAATGCAGGTTGAAGCTGTATTGCGCGCCAAAGGTGGGCCAACTCGTTATTGACAGGTGGTCGTAATATTTTGGCTCTTTATATATATATATATATATATATATAAAATGGATGTTTGTATATAGCAATTCGCTTCTCTCCAACACCGTTCAACTAATCACAATAAAAACTGACATGCATATGTATTTTTTGTGGAGAAAGTTTTTGTACTATCCTTTTTGTTGCAGCTCTCCATCAGGTGACGCTGCAGTACTTCTGCACCGTTCAAAGAATTGCCAAGATGCCAACGTGGTCGCTAAAAATGATACCAACTTTGCTGTATCACCAACATTTCACTACGTTTCCATTGAATCGCCATAATAATGTAAGGAACGGTATTGCTTGCGAATATTATAATTTAACATAAAATAAATATAACAGAAAGTAATATTAACGTATTACATATCCAGATATAAATTATCTGCCCTATTTTAAGCGCTTATTACACAGAATTTGTAACAATGTGTTACTTTTGCTGAGGAGAGATCATCTTAGGAAGGCGTTTCCGAAAATCGACCCACAAGAGAGTTACGAGGTGCTATAAATAAAAAAAATCCTTTTTATCAGCTATTAGATCTTCAGACTTAAAATGTAACAAATATGATATTTTTGTTCAGCTGAGATATGATAAAGTTTTTTTGTTGTTGTTTAATTTGCACTTCATGTAAAATTAAATCATTAAAAACTTCTTTATCCTTTAATCTGTATTTTTTATATTTTCAATTCACCCGTGCGAAGAACGAGTATACCAGCTAATACAGTATAAAAGCGATTCACTCACTGACGGCGAGATCTCCGAAACTATTAGACCTATAGTCTTGATATTTGCTATGAAAGTTTCTTTTGTTGAGTTGCCATCCCTTGAGAACGGGTTTTGCAAATATCAATTCCCAAAGGGGATATGGGGACATTTGAAACAATGAAATTCCCCTTTTTAAATTATTAGACTTGAAATTTGGGAAGCATGTTTACTTTCTTGTGTAGATATCTGTGAACGAAAGGGCTTGCAGGAATCCACTACAAAGAGGGTTTGAGGTGGGATACAAGGGTGGGATACATAAAAAAAACTCTACAGTTTTTCAAATATTAGTTCTACAGACTTAAAATTTGATAAGCGTGTTTCTTTAGTTGAGTAGCGGTCCGATAAGAATGGATATTGCTGAAATCGGCTTCTAAGACGGGTTGTAGCAGCGCAAAAAATAAACTTTACTTTTAGAAATTCAAGTCCGGTCCTTTTTAAACCAAGAGGCGATGGCAAAAAAATATTTTTCAATACACTTTAAAACTGAATGTGCTAGAACTTAGATATCAATAACTCAAAAACAGTATACATAGTCATACAACATCATGAAATACCCAGCAAAGTGAGAGGGTATTGGCTAATCCTATTATAATAAGAGTACATGAACAGTAAATAGTCAATATATTTTGAATTCACCCCTTAATAAACATATTTATGGGGGGGGGGAAGCAAAAAAAATGAGTTTATGTTTTAATTCATTTATTTATTTCAGAAAACAAATTTTAGAACCTTGTTTTGCCAAAAAATACAAAATGATTAAGGCCTCTAAAGACTCTTAAATTGCAAATATTTCATTTTTTTCAAAAAATAAATAAATGTTAAAGCTTCAACATTTTTGAGCATTTTGATACCAAAGTTTTGTTGATGCTGTAAAAACTTCCGAAGTTAGTGAGAAATAACTAGTGAAACTTAAAAAAAACCTTCTTATCTCTTTCTTATCTTTAACTTCATTTTTCTCAAAACAACAAATTTTATCTTGCGCGCAGGATTTCTCAGAAACTATTTATGATATCAATTTGAAATTTCATACACGTGTTCAAAATAAGGCTTTTCATAACTTATACAAAAATTTTCAAAAAAAAATTTTTTTTCCCCTCGGAATTTTAATTTATTTTTTTCTTAAAATTTTCGTTATAATTGTATTTAAAAAATATTTTTTCTCTCTAAATTTCTTAAAAGTTAGTATAACTTTGAAAGTTAATATCTTTATACCAAGTAAAAGGAATTTTGTAAATTTTGATCAATTTGTACTTTAGAATCCTGTGCGGCGTAGAATACTTTTTTCATATTTTTGAAAAATTGTCCAATTTTTTTTCGTTATAACTTTTAAAAATTTTTCTCAAATTCTCTAACAGTTTGAGAAATAATGTTAATATATATGATTATTATGTGGTAAAAATTTCAAATGAATGTTTTGTTTTATTGCTAAGTTACATTGGTTTGAAGAAGGATGTTTTTTTCACGTGCACGGATATATGTTAAAGCTCCTGAGACGCCTTAAGATTTTTTATTTTAATTTTGGATTTTGATCCACATTACAGATAAGAGCCGAATATTGGAATCCTGCACGCTCATCTATTAATTATCTTCTTTTTTTTTTTGAATTGCTGCTTAGAAAAGAAAACAATTTTTTAAGTAAAATTATTTTTTTAAACTTTTTTAGTAGAATTAATATTAGTAGTAGTATTTCTTTTTTAAAAAAATGTTCAAAATGTTCTTTAGTGTGGTACATTTGGAAATAAGGTACAGGACAGAGCCCAACATTGTAATTATTACACATGTAACTACTTTTTCTCCTTTTCCTTTTACCTTTTCTATCTCTGTCAGAAGGGCTCACAGCGCAGTGTCTTGTGGGTGCTGCTTTTTTGGGTTTAGGTGGGAAATAAACTGAGGAAATATTGTTTCGTTAGTCTTAGGATTCCTGAAGACTTTGTTCTACCATATATATGTAAGGATAATTGAATTAGATCTAAAATTAAATCCTCTATACTCCTTTTAACTTTTATTTTCCGTTACATCTTCAAGAATGAAATTGAGTACCCACTTCTTATTGAAGAACATATGGCCCAAAACAGAACTTTTATCCCCGACCATTAATTTTTATTACCTCGTATGTCATGCTTAACTTTCAAATCTATCTCTTCAATAAGAAGGGTAATTAGAGCACATCTGCCTATAAATGGTCCCAGACTCTTATAATTAATGGGTGTCCGTTTCTCTCTTAGATCAGACTCCGAAATGATTCGTTGAATAAAAACCGTTTTTACAAGATGGCTTGGTGTTCACTCGAAAACATGACATATATATATATATATATATATATATATACATTACAGATTTTATAGATTTACGAGATAATGATGACAGGTTGCAGTCAGCCTTATGAGAGCAGAAGGCGCTCACTGATATTCAAGCATTAAAATTACAGCAGCATAAAATACGGCCCCACTCGAATTATCTCGAGTAACCACAGTTTGGTCTGCTTGCATGCTTGAATTAACTCGAGAGCACACCTAACAGGGTTAAGATAACTTTGAAGTCTTTGGCATACTCATTGGCGAATGATCTGTGACATATTAAATCATAAATTTAAAAAAAATCTCTTTTTTTTAGTTTTCTATTTTAGCAAAGTCACATCTCTACGTTTATTATTACTTCTTTCATTCCCATTTTACATGCCTTTGGGACAGTGCTTCTCAAATTTTCAATATTTGTGACCCAATGTTCAATCATAATTTTCATTGCGTCACACCCCCTCCATACAATAGCAATAAATTGAATTCAATAATACTATACCGACGACTTTAGCCTCTTAAGTACCACCTACGTATATAAACGTCTCACTCACCCAAAATGTTAAATGCCTTGAATGTATATATACGTCTTTCCGAACTACGAACTTTTTGTGCACTGCTATCCATAAAATTATTCCGAAGACTTTGAAATGTAATAAACGGATCTTGACAGCGTTTGCGAATGATTTACTTATTTCGGAGAATATTTTATTTATTTATTCTTTTTCATCTCCTCAATACATCGCGTACCTACGTGGAAAATGGCGGCATTGGGGAGCAAATTGCGTAACTTTTAAGCGACAGTTAAGGGATTAATTATAAACCGTACAAATCATCAATATAAGTGTTGATTTTTGTAAATAGTTTATGATTGACAAGCCCATGAGGTCACTGGTAATTTTTAAACTTGTTCTTAACTTAGTATTGTTAAATTGATTATATAAAATATATTGTGCAATACTTATACATATATAAGCATAAGTATAAATATTTATATGAGTGCAAATGTGTGTGTGTATTTTATGTTTTATTATGTTAGAATGTATATTATTTGTTTACTTTCATTAAATGAATCATTTTTGTGTAAATAATATTTAGTTTTCGACTTTTGAATATGTTCCCGTCCCCTCAAAGGTTTATCACGCACCCCACAGGTTGAGAAACGCTGCTTTAGAACGAATAACATGGCGGAGTAAATAGAACACATCCTTCTCAATTTAATAAATTTATTCAATCATCTTCAGAGCTCGGCATAACTTGATTAATCGCCCTACGCTATCTCAAATCGGCACCAGCCAAGAAATTCGAAGTACTAAATTAAATGCCTTCCAAAATTAAGCGAGTTAATAGAATTCGTTGTGTCATTCGCGATGAGTAATATTGCGATGAATTAAAAAGGGTGAAAGGACCTTTTCATTGTCTTCGACAATCCTTATTGAAGGCTCCTGGCTCTTTATTATATTTGTTGTTTGACGTCATGACATTGAGTTGGGCAATAACTCCACATGGAAGGAAAACTAATTAAGCCCATGAAACAAGTATTGCTCTCATTTTCGGATCGAGTTAATTTGAAGGGTTTGTATTCGGTTCGAATGAGATAAAATCGTTTGGGGATATTATTATGGACGGAGGAATAGGGTGGCGGAAATCGGGAACAATAAATATTCTTTTATTATTAAAAATGAGATGCGTCGGTGCTAACTGCTATTCAACAACATCTAAAAATCAAGTATTCACTAATAATGCAATAAATGGAAGGTGGTATGTAAAAAAAAGTATTCACGACTCATTTTTACGTACAATAGTCTTTTTAACACCGTTTTATAAGCATCACTTGTTTATAACGGAATCTTTGAACTCAATTTTTACCCACTTTAAGAAGTCAGATTAATTCGAAATTTTGCTCGCTTGTCCAGGAACAATGACAATAGAATAATTTAATAATTTTGTTCCATTGTCCTGATCAGGATTAACGAATTTGCCTTTTCAGATTCCATCCCGCATATGGCGACTAATTTCAAATCCCACTTCCAGATTTGGCGACTAAGTTAAGTTACAACTTAGTTCGATTAACTATGAAAGGGTGTGTTTTTCGGTTTGTTTAAACTATAATTTATTATTGGGTTGTGATTTGGCTGCGTATTCACTTTTCAAGTTATCAGTCCTTAATTTTCGTTTTGAATATTTATTATGACGACACACAACACACAAACAATTAAATATAAATGAAAAACTACTATTTTGTGGGTAGGCACACCTACCGATTTCGGGGTTCCGTAATCGGTCAAAGTTGTTTACAGACTGACTAAATCCCCCTTCGGTTAGGGAAGGTTCACACATATTTCCCTTTAGGGATTACTGAAAAGCAAGCCGTGACAGTGTGATCGGAAAGAAAAATTTATGGCTTTGTAAATATAAGTGTCAAGAAGAAGTTTAATTTTAAAATTCTTTTTACAAATAAAATGTCGCATTTATTCGAAATTAAGCCGCACTTTGTTTTTCAAAAGTTAATGTTACAGAAAATCGAGTGCGGCTTAGAATCGAAAGCTGAAAAATTAGTTTGATGAGGAAATTGAATATAATACTGACAATTAGAGCAATTTTTTGCAAGTCCATGTATGTGTTTAAAAGTTTTTAATACTGGTAAAATTAAAACAATTATTCACTTATTCTCTTCATTAACTTTTTTTTTACATTTCGTAAATATTAGGTATTGATAAATCATTTTAATCTATTTTTTTTACAAAAACATGTTGAAAATTTGGGAAGCGGCTTAAAATAGATGATGGTTTTTAGATTGGAATAAGTACGTTATTCAAATACTTTTTATGTTGAATAATATTTGAAAAAATAAATTTTACTATCAATTTAGTGTATTTGTTTATAGAAAATTAGTATAATATTTAATAACACGATCAGAACAAATTCTTCTGTTCATGGATTATTTTAGAATTTTTACCGTATTTGTTGTTAATTATTTATAGTAGCTGTACTTTTTATGTGCTTTTTAAATGCATTAATTATATTTACTACAAGATTTAAAGTAACAATATTTTTAAAGCGGGAAAAATCATCGGTTATAATTTTTTTTTCTTTCAAACATTTACTTTTAGAACTTTATTTTGAAATTTTTATTCTTTTCTGACTATAATACAAACATCTAGCCCAAAAAAGTTCCTCCTATGGAATCTGATAATTTTATGTGTGTAATTATTTTTGTATGATGAAGCTAGTAATTATCTAAAAAGAATGCATTTTTGTATTTTTTCAGTTAAAATATTTTTATGGTAGAATTTCAACGAAAAAATATCGTTTGACTTTTAATATTGTTTTTGTTTTTCTGTTCTGAAAGTTTAACTGTAGAAACGGAGAAACCATTGCAGATTTACTTTAAAATTGATAAAAAATACTTCCCTTTTTTAAACAATTTTAGCGTATTTATAACGTTTATGTCAATAAATATTTCTTCATTTTTTTTATTCAAAGTTTTGAAATTCATTTAATGGCGTTCCTCTTTTGGTTTTCTCTGCTGGAAGCCAAGACATTCGAGGATTTTATTTGAAAGCTTAACTCTAAGGTCACATTTGTTTGTTACCTCATGTGGTTTCATTACCGTATTTTCAGCATAATTGGGATGTATTAAGAAATGGCAGTAGAGGTTGAAATTAACAAGGGTCTGGGTTTTAAAAATGTTTTACTATTACATAAGCGACATAATTTTAAAAAAATATTATCAAGTCTAATTCATAATATGTATGAATCAGGGATAGTTAATCTGAATTTTCTCAACGCTAAAATTATTTACATATTTATACAAATATTCAAAGTGGTATAAAAATTGTATGCTTTGGTTTAAATTTAAATGCAGTGAAAATCGTTTAACACGAAACTGAGGGGGGCGGAAATATTTTTTCGTGTTAAAAGATATTGCAAATAAAGAACATGTATTCAACGAAAATAAGTTCATTTGAGTACATTTTATTTACACAGATATGTATATTCATTTATTTAATAAAAAATATTCACAAGAACTTAATGAAACGAAAAAAAAAAATTAGAAGTACCAAAATCTTTACAGATTTTTGTTTTCATCTTCTGTTTTTGATCAACAGCCTTAAAATGCTCTTTCTTCATTTTGAGTAAAATTGGAGAGTTTGCTCCCCCCCCCCCCCATAGTTTTTTGCCATTGTGTTCTTTAAAAAATTCTTCTCAAATAGGAAAAAAAACGCTAAACTCACCGATGTTTACTCACACTACGATGTACTCGCCACCGAATTCCTAACCCTGATGAGATGTTTTTCTGTGGCATTTGTAGGGATGGAGGGTGAAAGTACTTTTTCTTTTTTTAGATTAAGGGGACACAGTATGATTCAATTGACAAAAATCGGTCAAAAAATCAAATTAAATTTTTTTAGCTTAAATTATTTTATATATACTTTTCTATAACCTGAAAAATTCGAAAGCTCCAAACTAAAAAAAACACAGAATTATGATAGTTTTTGCGTTCGTTTTTATTCATATCCCTATGGCAAATCAAAACTTTAAACTGACTTATCTCAGAAAGATAAAATAACTAGTTTGTCTTCATTTAAAATGCTAAGGCTTTTTTTTCTATTGTGCCGAATGCTCTGAATTTTTTTTACCTATTGCTAATAGTACATGTAACAAAAGGTGGAATGCATTTTTGAATTAAAGCAATACTTATTTTTTTAAAAATAATTGAACTCAGAATTCATACATTTTCTAAGGAATTTTCAATAAGCATTCATAAAAAGAAGTATTGTACAAATACCAATTATGTTATCGCAAAACCCGTACCAACTTTTGTTATGCATAGTTTGAGGTACTTGTAAATCAAATTTCATGCGTGCACGTAAATTTTTGTAGGAGGAGTAGCATTTTAAAATCACTTCACAAATTTGAAGTTTTTACCCTAAAAAAATTAAATGCCTAGCTTTTTATGAAACTTTTTTGAGTACAAAATCTGTTTTACATAGTATACACACATAGGAGGCAACCAAAAATTTTTTGAAAATCCTTAAATTAAAATTTTTTGCTTAAATCGTACCAAGTACCCTTAACAAAATTGGCTAGTGTCACAGGCTCTTCCGAGGATATTTCAAAGCCAAGTTAGTCTCTTTTCTACGAATCGTATGAACCCCTCCCCTTCCTTTTTCACACCCCTCTTAAATCTCGACTGTGTGGCTGGTGTTTTCGTGCTAAGCGATTTTCGTTTTGTGTTAAGAGAAAAAGTACGTAGTATGTCGGGACCGTTGTATTATATATTTCGTTTTAACCGATATTTCGTTTTAAGCGTTTTCGCATCAAACGTATTTTAATGCCATTTTGATTATATTAGCTTATATAATAATAATATTAATATTGGTCACAAATTTTGGAATTCTTGTTTTCTGTTGTATAAGCTTTGATGCTATTATTATTTTATGTTTTTGAGTGTTTACTAATTTTTATAAAAAAATTATTATTATAATTAAAATCGAATAAAAATAACTATATCTATGTTAATAACAATGATAATGAGGAAAAATCTTCCCTATGAAATAATAGAATTTTAGTTGATTCTCCAAATTCTCTGATGGTAGAAATTTTGGTGGCAATGTAGTTATAATTCTGATGAAAAATAGCTTATGATGATTTGATAGAAATAAATGAAAAATAATAGTTTGTTATTTAAAAGAAGGAACTCTGTTAAAGAGGAATAATAAGCATTTTTTATTGATTGATTATTCAAACTATTCAATTATAGATTGAAAAAAAATCATGATAAGTACACTGCTGGCCACACGAAATGCAACACCCTGAAGGAAGCACACAAACCATGTGAAATTTACGTCCTGCGTTGGCGGCGATGAAATATGCAAATCATTAGCATTATAGCGCAGACGCACATCACAGGCGACCGTAGTGCTACCCACAAGTGCTGTATAAGGGAGAACAGATTGGCGATTTGAAGTACGACAATTGTTTTTTTCGTGCTTTTTTTTATTTTTTGATCAAGCTGTTTGCCTATGACTTGTGGAAGACAATGAACGTCTTTTGACTGTTTTTTGAATAGTAGCCTATAGGGAATGTGGATTATCCTTCAGAGAAATCGGCCAAACTGTTGGACCCACTGTGATGAGAATCTATCATCACTCGATGCAGGAAGGAAATGGCGGACCGACGGAACCAATCGCACCTTCCTCGTTGCACCACTGCTCGTGATTATGCGCATGGCAGTGATGGATCGCGCATCCACATCACGAACCATAGCACAACAGATTCAGTCTGTTACGCATCTTTCGGTGTCCGCTCGTACCATTTGACGCCATTTGCAGCAGAGTGGAATGTCCGCAAGGCGTCTATTGCTTCGTTTACCCTTGACTGGAAACCACGGGACTTTGCACCGCCAATGGTGCGATGAACGGCGGACATGGAAACGGAATGGAACGATACTGTGTTTGCTGACGAATCCCGCTTCTGCCTGCAACACCACGATGGTTGGATTCGAGTTTGGAGACACTGGGGTGAGAAGCTGCTGAAATGTTGCGTGATGTATCGCCATATTGGTCCTGCACTGGTATCATGGTTTGGGGTGGTATTGGATTTCACAGTCGCACCCCCTCTAGTACGCATTGTCGGTGTACTGAACAGTCAGCGCTACATCTCTGAGGAGTTGGAGCCTGTTGTCCCCCCCCCATACATTCAACGCTAGCCATCAGCCATATTCGAACAGGATTGGCACCCAAATTGGCCCTTTAAGCTAGAACGACATCGTACCTTCAAAGGACGTCACTACCGAAACGCGTGTCAACAGTCAAATTGAACTGAACTCACAATCAGTAACGCAACAGCCCATGAGAGCCAAGGCCTATTGTGCCTATCTCAGTTTACATGGTCTTCGGTGCTGGGGTGCATGTGCAGATATTTCGGTCAAGTGGTCAGTTTGACGAGAAAACCCCTTGTGTTCAGTTCCCAAGCAAGCTTGGAACTACCCACTGAAGGAATGAAAGGGTCAATAGTCAAAGAAGTAGACAAATATAGACAATAACAGATGATTTTATATAACGCTAGATGCTTGTTGACGATATTGTCGCATTAATTTGTGCCAGAATCATATTCTCGTAGCCACTTTTACAGTTTGAGTTTAAAGAGGATTTACGTTTTGTTACGTCCGAGGGGTTGCACTCACTCAAAAAAGTACAAATTGATTCTTATCCTTTAGTTCAGGGGTCGGCAATCTATGCACGCGTGCCACATGTGGCACGCGAAAAAATTATCAATGTCACTCTTCTCTACTCAACACATTTGTCAATTTTTGAGTGGATGGAAGTTCATAAATTTGTAATGGGACCTAATTTGACAAACATCTTCAGAATTAAGGGCATTTACGGAATTACGAAAAAAATCTGAAAGATAACTCCAAAGATAAATTTACAACTATTTTGTAAAGTGTTGAATGACAACTATGGAGATTTAATTGCTGAGAGAAAAAAATTGCATGTACTCTGCTTTCCGCTTTTGGTCCTACGTACCTATGTAAAAATCTTTCCTCATATGAGAAATATTTCGAGTCCGCAAAGAAATTGCATAACAACTGAATGCTCAGAATTGTTTCAAATTGAAAGTCACAAATTACACCCTGATTTTTCGATATGAAAAGTAGAACGCATTAAATTTTTTTTTTGTATTTTATTTAATTATAATGAAGGGAAATACTTGTACTTAATGTGTTGTCTTTTCTTGTTTTATTAAATATGTTTAAAAATACATAACATCTGTACAATCTCAATTTTTTTTTATTTTTGCTGAAAAAATATGGCTATATTTCATGCTTTTAATTTTTAAGTTAAGAAATATCTTTAAATGAGGCAAAACTATTACAAAATAAATCTGTAAGTAATTAATAATATTACCTCTATTTTCTATCTCTGCATGCATTATCACGGAAATCGAATTGTTTCAAAAATGTCCTAGTGTGCGGCACACTGAATCCTATTGGTAGATTGGTTCGGCACGCCACAGCTAAAAGGTTGCCGACTCTCCCAGGAACCTCAAACATCAGTGAGATCTTCAACTTAACTGCATGAAGATTTGGTACCGTGACACATTTCCTTGCATGCCTTAAGAACACGTGAAGGTCACTTATAATCAAAACATTTTTCTATTTATTTTAATTAAAATAATTTTAGATGAACACGAGGGCTATTGGCTAAATACCTTATATCTCTTTGATGTTATGTCCTTCTTCAAGCTTCCATATTACACAATTTGGAAACTTTGACTCAATGGTCTAATTTAAACATAACAATTTCCATTACCACGCATACTAAACAAGTTTTTTTTAGAAATATAACTATAACATGACAAGAGAGTATAAACAACCCACTATTATCAATCTCATTCTTGATCAAAATTTTTCATCCCGTCTGTCAGGCATTTTGTTATAGTCTTTGTATCATGATAACAAAATATTAGTTCCACTACACCCTTTACTATTTCGTTATTAACTTCGTTAAATAAAAATATGAGAAATAAAACAAAGTTAAATGTACAATACAACTCTTTTCATATTCCTTTGAAAGTAAAACAATACAATCCGATTTGCACTCATTTATTTAAGAAAAATAAAGGCAGATGTAAAAAAATGAAATAAAAACAGTGACACCCCATGTTTATCTAGAGAATATTTCAGAAAAATATTTTAACATAAAAATATTTCATTTAAAGAACATAAGTAAGTTATTCAAAACTGTTCTTTCGACTAAGTTGTAAAAACAAAGTCACCTGAAAAGCAAATGTTTTGCATTTCAAACCAACACATAACCATGTTTATTCAACTGCTAAAAGAAATGTTATATTTCTAGGCATATTCAATAAATTCACCCAAATCAGATGCTCTGGTAAACAAATCTTGACTCAAAGAAAGTAAATTTTAAAAGATTTGTCATATTTAAAAAGAGTAATCTGCTGAAGAATATATTGCAAAATATATTAGAAAGGAATATTTATATTTTAAATCGTAGAAAAGTGCATTTATGTATCTTTAAATTGAAAAAAAGATATTTTGAATGCACAATTACCGCCAGACAGTAAAAAGATTTCATGTATTAAAATTTAATAAGACCAGAAAAGAGTATTTCGAAATAACATATTGCTCAAAATTCAATAAAATAGGTTTTCAAATTGAATATAAGAAATAATAAAGCATGATTTATTTTGTGATTATTAACATTTATATTTATTCATATATGTCGCTATGGATTGAGAATCCAAAAAAATTATAAAATATATTGTGTCATACAAAGAAATTTCCATCACATTTAAAAGCCTTCATTTTAATTTTTACTCTAACAAATACCATATTTTGATTGCTTTAAATTTTTATAATTTCAAATTCGTCCTAAAGATATACTTTTTAAACTTAGAAATGGCTTATTTCACTGTACATTAAACATTCATAGCCAGAGAATGAAAGCAAAAAGTCGATCTGCTTTCAGAAATAGAAAGAATGTCTCTGAATTAGTTTCTTACCGTTTAAATATGCCTTTTATATAAATAAAATTAACCTTAAAATTTCAAATATACCCTGCTGATCATACAAATCCTAAGAACGATCAGAATATCAGTGAAATGTTTTGGCAACATGTGGTACAAAGATCAAACGATTAAAATTACACCCTCTTGTGACGTATGGATGATGAAAAAATTAGTAGTTAGTGTAGCCGTCATTGTTAGCTGTAACCGCTACCACACGTCTCGTCATAGATTCATATATGCTTTGGATATCTTTGAGAATCAACAGTTCTGGCTCGACATATTGCAAAAGCTGATCTGGTGTACAACGGTGTGTATCCTGGACAGTCGTTTGCAAGCTAGACCACACGTTTTAAATTGGAGAAAGATCAGGGAAACAAGCAGAATACAAACGATTCAATCTGATGGGCAAAGAAGAACTTTTGAGCATTGCGTGCCTGGCACGCAATGTGACAAACTGTAGCATTGGGAAGCGAATCGCATAAATTTTAACTGTCAGTGTGAAAGTAATAATTATAAACCATACTAACTATCAAGATAAGTTACGTTTGTATATAAATTTGTATGTATGACCCATGGTCACTTTGTAAAATATTAAATTTGTTCTTAACTTAGTATTGCTAAATTAATTATAAATTGTGCAGTACTACACTTAAAGTGTAATGGTATTTATTTTATTATTTCAGAATGTATTTTGTTTGTTTCGTTTCAGTAAACTAATGATTTTTTAAAAAAATAATCTTCTGTTTTCTACTTTTCAATATGCTCGCATCCCCTCGTACAGTTTTTACGCCCCCTACGGGAGAGTGCCTCAAAGTTTCAGAAACGTTACCTTAAGAAGAGCTATACATTCGTTTTAAATATTAAAAAAAAATGTTTTTATTTTCTAAATTAAGCAATTTTTCTAATTTATTATACTAATTTTGTAGTTTACTACAAATTTGTTTATTCAACAAAATTTCAATACCTTTTGGCCGCTTCTAAGCTTTTATCTATCTATGCTTTTATAGGTAATAAGTGTTTTAATATACGTCAATATATATTTTAACTTTAAGATATCCGACTACCCTAAAACTGTGAATTTTGCCCAAAATTGACAAATTATTTTCATGATTTTATTTTATGGGCCTTATAAAATACCAAGTTTATCATTTTCCTTTTAGAACAAAACTACAAGTTTTAGTAAAGCAGATCTCATTACTTTAAACAGATTGTCAACTTTAAAACGCGTTTTACTCGAAATGTATTTTTGAAAATAATCAAATGGGTCAGCTTGATTGCTAAAGAGTTTGAACATAATTAACTGAAATTTTTCTTAAGTTCTGTATAATAGTAAATTGTTTTAACCTTCAGATTTATCAATCACTGTTTTATTACAAAATTTACCGTCCCTTATGTGAATATAATTATGTCTCTTTAAGCATTTTCTATAGTAACCAGATAAAGTGCTCTAGTTTTGTAAAAAGAAAATATCTCTTATCCTGAAGATCATTTCAAATTGAATAATACACAACATTAGACTGAAAAATTGAAATTGTTCTAACCCTTTGGTGCAGAATGGGCCGAGTTTATCATTTTTGTCAATTTTACCTATTTTTCCATTTTAGTAATAATAATTTCTTTTCTCTTCTCATTTAGCACATTTTCTTAAAATGCACTAAACAAATCTAAAAATAACAAAAAATCTCCATATCTCCTTTTTAAAGAAGTTGTCATAACCAGTTGGATACCCTTAAATCAACAAAATTACAACAATTTTTCAATCTCGAATCAAATGGCCGTGTTATGTAGAGATTACTCTACTTATACCTCCCCTCTCTCTTCTTATTCTCTTTTAACAGCTGTTTTTCTTTCTCAGTTTTGGTCACCATGTATTAACTCTTGCTCTTTTATATTGAAAATATTTTCCCTGATAAATCTCAGTAAAGCTTGGGGGCAGTGATAATACCCGTTACATTTATCATCTGTAAATAAAACAAAAGGCAAAAATTTCATTAAAAAAAGAAAAAGGAAGATAACAGTAAACGAAATGAAATAGCCTCAAACCAATTTCTATTAAAGCTTTTTAGTCCATTGTTTGGAATAAATCGAGCGAACCCACCTAAAAGGCAATTTGTAGTCAAATTTTCAGAAATGCATTTAGGAAATTTTTTTTCGTTCATTGATGATGATTCTAAGTCTGTAGTAAATGGTTTTATTAAGAGTTAGTTGTGTGTATCTTTAAAGAAAACTCCCTTAATGGATATATTCCACGCAATACGATAACATTAATCGATATAAATGTTTCAGCACAATGATCGATGCCCAAACATGTACATATTTATAAATTTTAAAAGTTTTACGTAAGTTTTCTTTGAAAAAATTGATGAGTAATATTGCAGTAAATTTGATTATAGTAATAAACACATTTTTCATAAGAAGTTTTGACGTATTTTTAATAATATGTTTACAATTTATTCTGTATATTTTCTTAAAACTGAATATTTTTGATCTGCCACATTTTCCGTTTTTGTTATTAATGCTCATTTTTCAATCCTCTGTGTTGCTTCGTTATTAAAAATTTTCTAAAGCTAAAATTCTACTTATTCCGAGTTTCTAAAAGAAAATATAGTTACATTTATCGATTCTACTTTTATATTATCATAATCGTCTGCAATAACAGTTAAATAAACAAAAATTTCATATAGAAGAATCTATACTTAAAATATGATAAATCCTTCCTTTTTAGAAAAATAATTCGATAGATTGATTAAAATAAGTTATGTATTTAAATAAAGAAAATGTCAGCTTTAAACTTTTATAAAAAAATCGTTAACTTAATGCCAACTAATATAAGCAATATTCCACTTTTAAAAATATACTTCGCATTGTTATAAATATTTAAATGAGCAGGAAATATTAAAGTTAAAATTTAAAAATATTTAAATGAGCAGGAAAAGCTAAAATTTAAAATTTAAAAATATTTAAATGAGCAGGAAAAGTTTAAATTTAAAATTTAAAATATTTAAATGAACCTTAAGTTTAATTTATTATACATTCCACATACAGATTCTCAATGTTTGCATGATATTCCTTTTCCTTTTGCTATGTGACTTTAATCGCACATGTCCTGTTTTTCCAACAAAATCAAAGTCAAAAGTAAACTTAACCATGAGTGTAACTCGATAGTTTTAGTAAAAAACTTCATCAGAAATAGTTCATGTAAAATATTTCTTTTTAAGGCATTTAAACAGTAGTGTTTAAATTTAAGATTTTGTTTTGGACGAAAACAATGATTCCTAAGAAGCTCTGGATTTTCGGATAGAAACTATGTAAAATGTCTGTGTGTTTACCATTAAATACTATAAGAAATTTATTGTTCAGTTATATATATAATTCTATTCGTATTTCTTTTAAAATATATTTTTATATCTGATTCAAATTTTTTCATTTTTTTCTTTATGCATTTATATTTTATAAAGGAGTTTAAAATATCGTTTGGTTTAAATTAACAGTGTTCCAAAGATGCACAAAACTGAAATGAAATAAGCATAGCAATTAGTAAAGTAAAAAAAACAGTAAAATTATTGATTGTTTATTAATTACCCCATAGAATATATTCAGTTTATTTTTAAAAATAACAATTACCTATTTTTGGCGTAACATACTTTCTATTATTTCTTATTAAATATTAAAGCGAATTAATTGGTAGATTGGTTGATAAATTTTTTGTAAAAATATTGCTTTAATGTTATACAATCCTAATATTTTAAATAATAATCCATTCTGAGAATAATAATCCTCCTAAAAAAACTTCAAACGTTATAATACACAAACCAAAGAAGTTCTGAAGAAAAGAAATGCACCATGATGCAATCAACGAAAATAACACTTCTTTAATCATGACTGACGAAATATCGTGTGTATTTAATGTTGTTGAGCAGACCTCTGATCCTAACTCCAATGATTTCGCCAAATTCTTCGCCAATTTCAAGTAAACATGGATTGAAGTTGTTTTAACCGTGTTTAAATGCAATTTGTTTGATTTTAATTTTTACAAAAATCTGTAAAACGTAACAATTGCGTGATTTAAGCTCTTACAGAAAGATAAAATTAGTGGAATTTGTTTGGGGCAAAATATCAGCTTATTTTAAATTGCCTGCCGAAAGAATATGTAATGAATATAGGAGTGTATTTGAAAATGAGAAAAACGTGTATATATATATATTAAAATCGAACTATAGAGATTCAATCCATGATCTTGATAAAAAGGATACCAGAAATTGCTATAATTCCAATAAAAAATCGTGATATACTCTACAATTTTTATCAAAAAAAGCTTATTTTTTTGTGGTTGTGGCAGATGGAAATTTATTTTAAGTAGATACAAACACCAGGATTTCGCAGGTGATATGCGCAATAAGCACATGCTTCTGGAAAAAAAACATATAAATATATTCGTTTGTTTGAGTTATAGTTTTTTATTAATTCTTTAATTTTAATTAAAAAAACATTTGGTATTTAGAAATAAATGCATATGTAGTGACTTGAAAATATTTGCAACAAAATAAGGTCAATTATGAAATTTGTGTGTCATTCGTCCTTTAAAATATCTAATGATTTATATAGAGTTGGACCCCGATTTTACGAACTCATCGGGAACGAGCTTTTTGTTCGTTAATTCGGGGTTATTCGTTATATCTCGGTGTACAAACACAATAAAATTTTTTTTTACCTTTTGGAAGTTCTATTATGAGCATCTGTAAAAGTTATCCATAGTCAGAAATCACTCACTTTTTATTCATCAGCTAAAAATATTATTAATGAATTATTACTCATCAGTTAATTGGAAATCTTAAACTTAATTTCCATTTAAATGGTGCGTAAATAGTTAATTGGAAACAATTTATGGACCTTTTTCGACTTAATGCAGGCAAGAAAATATTGCGTCATTTATATCCTGCTGCATAAGGTATTTTTTCGCAGTTTCCAAACAATTTAAAGCATTGGAAAATGTAAAAGTTTTGATAGTTTTTCATTATCAATTTCTGTTTCAGAATCGCTGCTCATTAGCTCCGACAAATCAACAAATTCCTCAACTTCAGTCGCATGGATAGGCAGTCCGTCATCAATTGTAACATTCGCGTGAAGACCTTAAAGTATCACCCTGCCTTGTGTGGAGTGGGATGAAATAAGAAAAAAAATTTCCTGTCCTATTTAAAACTAACATGATAGGTTCCATTCTCATGACTCCTTTGCACCTGTTAAAGTATCCGACTGGTTGCGACAACTTTTTTTTTAAAAAAAGGAGATATGGGGATTTTTTTGTTATTTTTAGATTTGTTTAGTGCATTTTAAGAAAAATGGACTAAAATTAAGAAGAGAAAAAGAAATTATTATTACTAAAATGGGAAAAAATAGGTAAAAATTAACAAAAAAAAATAGCATAAACGCGGCCCATTCTGCAACAAAGGTTTATGAACAAATTTTCAATTTTTTTCAGTCTAATGTTTTGCTGTATTATTCAATTTTGAAATGATCTTCAGGATAAGAGATATTTTCTTTTTTACAAAAACTAGAGCACTTTATCTCGGTTACTATATGAAAATGCTTAAAAAGACTGATTATATTCACATAAGGGACTGTAAATTTTGTAATAAAACAGTGATTGATAAAACTGAAGGTTAAAACAATCCTACTATTATACAGAACCTACAGAAAAAATTTCAGTTAATTATGTTCAAAACTTTTTGAGCAATCGCTGACACCGTTTGATTATTTTTAAAAATCACATTTCGAATAAAACGCGTTTTAAAGTATGACATCTTGCTTAAACTAATGGCATCTGCTTTAACTAAAACACTTGTAGTTTTTGTTCTAGTAAACGGAAAATGATAAACTTGGTATTTTTATAAAGCGAATAAGATGGCACATAAAATAAAATCAGAAAAAAAATTGTCAATTTTTGGTAAAATTCACAGTTTTAGGGTAGTCGGATACCTTAAGTCCAACAATAGTCTGCACCCCTTCCCGTCGAAACTTTTTGCGAACAAGGAAACTATTTTTCAGTTCCCAACAAAAAAAAATTATATCATTTGAAAAAAAAAACTACTTTTTTTTTCTAATGCAAAGTAATAAAAAAGTTCAACTTTTGAAATAATTCATAAGATCCTGTTTTATTATTCGTTAAGTAGGGTTTTTTTCTTAATTTTAATCAGGGGGGGGGACATTCGTTAAATTGGGGTTTGATTGTATTAGTATCAAAATATTTTATTATTTTTTGTCAAGCCTTATTTTTAACATAAATTTTTATTGTGAGAGGTATTAATAGGTTAAAAACATCTTCATTATTTTCGTCATTTTTGACGGATCTATACGCGACCTTCCACTAACAGTCCTTTTGGGTATTCTTTTGGGCCAGCAAATTTTAATCAATCTTCTCCTAAAAGAAGGAAACGTGACATGCAAATTAAGTTTATTTTATATATTCCTTCTTCGAGGGTTTAAGGGTTAGTGAATTGTGAGTGGGTTAGAAGTGTAGTGAATTGTGAGGGGATAAGAAGTGAAGTGAATAGTGAATAGTTGTTAGTTGGCAGTGAAGAGAATAGATAAACAAAAAGTAAGAAAATCAGAAATTTAGCTAACAAGAGGTGACAAGATAGTTATGAGGTGAAGCTTACCAGAATTGGTTTAAGTCCTTGTAAAAGTTTATAACCAAGAAGTGTTAGAATCTAGTTCATAGGTTCACAGCCTTTTTCGAACTGCAGCCCCATTCTCTAGTGAATATATCGATACCACCACCTTTTCTGGTAAATATTTTGACACCACCCGCTCCCACTCTAAAGAAATAAGAGTGAACATATTAAATGGTGAAAACAAGAGTGAAATTTAAAAAAAAAATATTCTATTTCTAATAGAATTTATTTTTTATTTTAATTTTTTAAAACCCCATTTTTGTATAGTTGTGAATCTGAAATAGCTATTGCACAAATATATTTGAATGTGTAATATTATATATTTTAGTCATTGATAGGATATTGTTGGAATTGAAACGAATTTCTTCTTCATTTAAAAGAGTGGAATAAAAGTTTTAGCTTACCTTTTATAAAGACAGGCAGGGGTTTTGATGATACGTAATAATTCATAATAAACTATTGCTTTCAAAATAAATGTAAATTGACAGTTTCAGCCTTTAAAGAATCACACGTTAATTCCCGGTTAAAATATTTAATTATGTTTTTTTAATAATATACGTAATGAAATGATGTGGACAAAGACGTTTTCCTACTGTTCACAGACAAAGACAACACGTACTCTATAGAAATTAGAATGCACTATATCATTCAATTTAATGTAGGTCTGAATGTAGTGTAATCTTGAAGTTTTTCATCCACTTTCTGAACTACCGAAATATGTGAATTTTCGTACACGTGATATAGAAATGATTTAAATACATACAATCAACATAAATAAACAGTATTAAAGTTTACTTTTGTTAGTACAAAATCAGCGTGTTTCTTTAGCCTTTTTAAAACTATATTTGGTTAATCTGCCCAAGCCCATCCGTGCCATCTCAACGCCCCCAAATTTTCTCTGGGTCTTTTACAGCCCCCCCTCAATTCCTAAAACGCCCATAAGGGAATGTTATCACCTACGTTGAGAACCTATGGTCTAGTTGGATTGAGAAGAAGACTGCATAAGTTCAGGTTCTGTCATCTTATATTAAGTTCATATTTAGAGCGTTAAAATAGTAATATACGTAATACGTATATTACTACCTACTACATAATATACGTAAGCTCTGTGTAAAGAAATATTAAGGAAGAGCCGAAGTATTTAACATATTCTCCCCAAAAGCGAATCTCGTCTCTTCTCTCCAATGCGTGACTGAATTATCCTACTTAAAGTGTTAATTGTGTTTGAGTTGAATAGTGATAAATAAAATAATTGGAATTTATCATGTCGAATGATCCTTTAATTCCTTCCGCACCTTTAGCTGGCCCACAGGGTAGAAGGGATTTAAACTCGTTTCACATTTATCAGTGTTTATTTTTCTTAATGTATTTCTCTATAACGCAGCATAAAGTGACTAAAAGGACTGAAAAAAAATACATTTAGTTATTTTATAACTAACTTATAAGGAAATCTAAAGCGGAGGGGGGGGGGCTTGGTGGTATATTTTCTCATAGTTATATTTGTAGTCAAAATGTGGTCATTATAAAATAAAGAGAGTGTGAAAGAACGCAAAAAGAAATTATGAGAAAAGAAATGAATTATTCGAAAGAAATTAAATTTGTGAATCATGGAGTTCTTTTTAAATATTTTATTTTTAGAATAATGCATTCAATAATACATTCAACTCATTTTTGTTTACTTTTTTTACATAAAATATACATGCGGCATATGGTAATTTTGGGGATATGTTCCATAATTTAAAGAATTGTGCAGGATAAAAAATCTCTAAATATCTTTTCAAAAAACCGTGCAAAAATGTAACAATAAAATCAATGTTACATATATATAAAACAAAAACAATTCATTTTTAATACGAAGAAATTAAAATTAATGTACAGTGAAAATTTAGTTATATATAAATAGTACATAAATCATATTAAAATTCAAATAGAAATTAGGAATACAACTGTGACGGATCTACACGCGGCTCTACTAATTTCTTGGGGATTCTTCTGGGGAAAATATTTATTTCAACCAACTTTCACCGAGTAAGGAAGCGTGATTATGCAAATAAAATATAAATTCTGTATTTGCGAGTTTGAAGAGTTGGCAAGTGAGTTGGCGATTTAGTTTGTTAGTTGAAGAGTGAAGAATCGTGGAATTATTAAGATCATTTATAATTTATGCATGAAAAGGATTATTGAGAGTGGATCCAAATAAGGATCTCCTGCAAAGATTCAAGTGTAGTATCAGCTTTATAAAAGTACAGGTATCGTGATCCTTGTTTAATTAGAATTTAGCTTATTAGTGTGCGATGTAGTTTGTATTGAGCGTGTTTCAGCTATCGTGGAATCAGTTCAGTGTCTGTATTATTGTCCCCGGGCTATTGAATCTCACGTCTGCGTTCTACTATCTGATCAGTTATATTGTTATTGTGCCTGATTGATAATTTGGTATCAATAAAATAATTAGTGAGAATCATGTCTATTGATTACTCAGTTTCTCCCACACACCTAGCCGGCTCTGCGGGTAGACAAGGGGTTTCAGATGGAAGCAGGGACCGCCCGGCATTACACAAGTACTAACAACTATTCATCGCTACTTGTTAACAAGCTTGCACGTTCATTACGAACTGGATGAAAAATGCGATTATTATTAGATGTGTCAGATACGTCGAGCTCAACTGTCGGTTTTGATTCAAATGAAGAATTTCGTTCGGTATGTACGGCTTCAGTTCGTTATTGTTGTTGTTGTTTCAAAACTGTTATTATCGGGTTTTTTTTGGTATGTCAAGTTGCTTATATAATTCTTGATATCCCTCTACAGAAACTCATGATTACGTTGAAACTTCAATGCACGCTCAATGTCAGGGTCATAAATCAGAAAATATTGTTCCGTACTTGTAGCAAATTTCATGCTTTTGCGAATTAGAATCAGCTGTTAATAGCTGAACTTGACTTCGACTTCGTCATTCTCAACTCCTTTATGACCATGAACTGTCATTAACTTTTTCAAATTGACCTCATCCAAAGGGCACGAATCCCCATTTGGGGGGGGGGGTTCGTGCTACAACAAAAAATTCGTGCAAAATAAAAAAAAAGATATTAAATTCGTGCACCGTGTTATTTCAAAATCAGGTAAAAGAAGATCGTGTAGAAGATAGTTGGGTGTACGTGTGAAATCAGTAAGAATATGTATTCAAATGAATTAAATAAACAAGAAAATAATTTATGAATTTTCGAAAATTAAGTTATGTGCATGTCGAGAAAGCGCATGAATATTTTATTGCATTGAATAAGATTCGAAAAATACTCGAACTGAATTGTTGTGTGATGTAGTTCTTTTTAATATCAAGCATAATATTTTTAAAAATATTGTTATCAACAAAAAAAATCGACTATTTCTTATTATCAAACGTTTTCACTTTAAATAATTTTCGCGCACGAAAAATGGAAAATGGATTTCTTGAAATAACCCATGGAATTTTTAAATAATTAAATTTTAAATTTTACACAGGATCTACGAAATCAAAAAATTTTATTTCATTTTAAACTTCGAAATAAAAAAAAATTTCTTCAGAGATAAATAAGAGTTTTAAAATAAAATAAAGGGAAACACAACTAAAAGAATTATTATATGATATGATGATTTCTGTAGAAGAAAAATAAATAATTCGTTAAAGCAATGTCTCTCCAACTGCGGGGCGTGCTACCTGGGGGGGGGGCGTGTTAACCCTACAACGGGGAAGAGTATATTAAAAAGTTGAAAACAAAAGATTATTTAAAAAACTATTAATTTCCTACAGGTATTTAAACACAAAATACAATCTGACATAATAAAAAATAAAGAGCAAATTTACACTGACATAATACACTTATAAATACATCAGCACTGCACAATGTATTTTATAATTAATTTAACACAATACTAAGTTAAGAACAAGTTAAATAATTACCTGTAGGAAACAATACTAAGTTAAGAAGAATTTAAACAATTACCAGTGACTCCATGTGTGTGTTGTGATCTTGTCATATAAAATTATATGAAACAATTAACACTTATCTGATCATTTGTACGATTTATCATTAATCCCTTAACTGCCAATTAAAAATTACGCGATTCACTCCCCCAATCCAACCGTTTAATAAGTAGGCCACCGGTAACACGCATGTGGTGTATTGTGACTGGGGAGGAATAAATAAATAAATTCTTCACAAACACTCTGTCCAGGTCATTTTATTCCACTCCAAAGTTTTCGGGATAGTTTCATGGATAGCAGTTCACAGAAATGATCGTACATCGGTAAGGCGTATATATACGTCTTAGACAATTAAGACACTGGGTGAGTGAGACATTTATGTAAGCCTGCAGCAATTTAACTTCTTTAAGTCGTATTGTAATTTTAACGTCAATGTACAATATTACTGAATTCAATACATTGTTATTGTTTGGAGAGGGGCACGATGAAAATTATGATTGAATATTGGGTCGCAAATATTGAAAGTTTGCAAAGCATTGCGTTAAATCTAAACATTATAAAATAAGAAGCAGAGTTAGTTCATTAACAAAATTTGAGAGTAACCACTTTACGTAAGAGCATCCAAACGAATAATGTTTTCTTAATAGCTCTCAGAAAATTAGACAACATTTTCTTGTACTAGAAGTAAACATCTAATTAGTAAGCTTTGACGATTTGAATTACTTAAAAGCCTTTAGTTTACACGATTAGCAAACAATTCCAGCAGTGTAGTGTCTTTCAAATAGGAATTAATCAAATTATAAATGCTTTTTATACATTCTTTACATAAAAAAAAGCTTTAAAATATAATATAAACAGAACAAAATAATGTAAATAAAAAGAAACAATATTGGAGAAAAAAATATTTGTGCACTTAAAGCAATTATATGAATTTATTTCGATGATAAAGTAAACAAATTTAAAAGAATACTTTTAAGTTTTTTTTGTAAGAATTTAGCCTTTTAAATGAAGTATTTGTAGATACTTTTGACTTCAATTTTTCAGATTTTTATTGATTTTTCAACTTCTTATTTTTTAAAATTAGATTTTGATACCAAAAAAAAAAAAAAGAATGCAATTTTTTTCGTAAATAAACAAATGATTTTTATCTGTTAATTGGCATTTGATATATTACAAAGTATAAGATTTTTATTTTTTCTTATTCGAAACTTATTAAATATTTTATTTTCCGTTGAGAGTGCAATTATGTTTTAAAAGCATTAAGCGTAAAATTAACAATTTTTATTTTTATTTTAAATCTTTAATTTTCTTTATTTTTATTTTTAATTATTATTTTTTTAGAAAAAAAAATTAATCAAGAAAGAATTTAGCTTAGTTAATTCATTAGAATTTCATAACGCACGTTCATTGCAGTACATTTTTTTTTCAATATAAATGAGTTATTTTATAAGAATTAAGTTATTAATGAATTGATTTAATTATTTTTCTTTCTAAAATTTATATATAGATAAAAATTCCGATATGTATTTAAAATTAATCCTTTGTATTAAATATTTTGAAGCATTCAAATTATTTCTCATTAGTAATTTTCAAATGTAATGAATAATGTTTTACTATAAAGTACTAAGTTATTTTTTTCTTTAAAAACCGCAAAATAATTTTAATTATTTCTTTTGCTTAAGTGCAATACTAAAAAAAGTTAAATATTAAATATTTTTATAAATATAAATATTTAAGAAGAAATAATTTTAAAAATGCTTCTTTAAATGTAAAAAAAGAGAAGAAAAAAAAAAGAAAAACATTACCTATAATTATAATAAACTAGTTTACAGTGCTTTGAAATTCATGGAAATACTTTCATTCAACTTAATTTACAAGCTAAATAATTAATTTCGAAACAGAAGTTAAAACCAATCCCGATTTCAACATATTTCAGACAAACTCTGTAATAAATATCTTTATTAAGATAGTTTTTTGTTGTTGTAATGTAAAATTTGGATTTTATTTCTAAGTGTACTAAAGTATGTAATGCTAAAAATTGAAAAACGTAATTTGTGGCTATTATACTTTACGCTAATGTATAATTTGCTTTTTTGTGCATATTTCATGTTACATTAAGTGTTATAACCTCTCTTGTCATAATAACTGGAACTCACTTTCCCAAGCAGCGTCCTCTACAAACCACTCAACTTCAGTACAGGCCAAGTGAGGAAAAATCCGGTCCCTAAAAAAAACTGCCTACGTTCTCTAACTTTAATTTTTGTTTATGGCACAAATAAGAGAAAAGAAAAACAGTATAATTTTTCTCCATTGAGACGCATTTGTATTCAAAATACTTTCAGGAATACTTTCTGATGCTAAAATTATGAATAGCACTCTGTAAAAAAATTTGCACGGTTTCTTCAGATATTTTTTTAACATTTATTTAACTTATTTTTAGATGTATATTTGTTCTTTTATTTATTAAGTCCAAATAGTTTTGTAAGAAGTAATCAATTTTTCAAAATACTGATATTTTCAATAGTATTCCTAAACGATAAATAAGTTTTATATCAAACACAAAGCATTCTATGGCCAATGTAGAACGAAGTTGTAAAAAGAAAAAAAAAAAAAAAATCAATGCAAAATATTTTCCAGAAGTATAGGCCCTTCCAATATTTCAGTATTTTATATAATTTGTAGCATATTTGTTTCTCTCTGTGCAAGATCATGTTCCGTTAAATATTTTCCGTATTAAATTATCCCCATCAAAGAAAAAATGCGGATATTTCCTTTTAAGAGAAGATTACAGGTTTTATTTGCAACATCTTTTATTCAAAAACATTTCTTTTATGAAAAATGTGTGCACTAAAATGTGTTTATTTTTTCCTTTGCAAAAAAATTAAAAATTTGATCTCAAATAAATCTTTGTATTCAGATTTGTTTCAATAATGTGAATCCATTTATTACGCGAGCTTAATAAAAAATTAGAAAATGTAAATGATTTATATTGCATAAAGAAACTAGCATTGAAATATTTTCAAAATAAAATATATATATATATACAGAAAATTAAAAGCGCAAAACTTGAATTTTAACATAAATATATATTATTTTAAAAAATATTACTTCATAAAGCAAATATGGAATATTTTGAATTTTAAGCCATTTAATTATACTTCTGTTTTACCATTTAAAACTACCTACTTATAAACTTACTCTTTCTGCGTTTGCGTTTCGAATCGGCTTCAAAACATTGTTGTGAGTAAAAATGTTTTAAAACATTTTTATTCAAGCTAATTTAATTGCATGAAGTATAAAGCATTCAGATCGTTCAAGAGGGGGGGGGGGAGAACAAAGTTGTACACTTCTAATTTTATTTAAACATTCCAAGTTCACCCATGATGTACTGCTATCGTAATATATCAAGAATTATCGCATTTTTAATACTTATCGTTGCCACTTTCTTACTGTAAAATAAAGTGTAAATATAATGTTTTGAGGTCTCTTTATTGTGTTTAGATGTATAGATATTACGTATAACTAAGTTTGAAAAAAATGCTCAAACATGTTCGAAATAAGAAATTTCTTTGTAAACTTTGTAATATAAATTTCACGTTCAATATGTATAAAAAACCTTAAGTCAAAAATGTTCTAATGTATAAAATAAAAAAATAATTTTTTGTTTTGTTTTAACAAAAAACTAAACTGAACATTTTAACTTTAATTTTATAATAAGTAAAATTATTAAAAATTGTTGTTTTGTCAATTATTTCTCGTCTTAAGCAATTCATTAAAAATTAAACCAATTTCTCTAAAATTTTTCTCGAATTTTATTTTATTAAG
This sequence comes from Trichonephila clavata, assembly GCA_019973975.1. Classification (NCBI taxonomy): domain Eukaryota; kingdom Metazoa; phylum Arthropoda; class Arachnida; order Araneae; family Nephilidae; genus Trichonephila; species Trichonephila clavata. The sequence goes on along the minus strand of BMAO01037671.1, from coordinate 163,392 downwards.
TATACTTCGAGATTTTCATTTAACTAATTCTCTGTAGTTGACACAAAATCGTTTGTCTGAAAAATAACAGCTTCACATTTTTACTAAACTTCGAAATGTTGCTGTCAAGAATGGCAAAAAAGAGCAGCGGAAAAAAGAAAAAAAAACATTAAACAAAAACTTCTCACTTAGCACAAACAAAACAAAACACGTAACAGTACATAAACATATCCGATAACAAAGAGCGATTCGAATTCCCCAATCATAATTGGCGCCATTTGTCAGGCGATCTATCGCCAACTTCGGCGAAAGAACTTCCCGCACCACGAGAAGAACCCAAACACTGACCTGGTTCAACTTTCTTATCAGTGGGTCCGCTCGTGTTTTAGAAAGCGGTGACGGCTTTTCTCTGTTCGTGAAAAGAAGCTCTGAATTAGTTTCGGGAAGTCCCTTACTTCTGTCAACCATCGTTTTGTGTTCTGTTTTGGCGGAACTTTTAACGTTTGATCGATGAGCGATTTTTTTCCTTTTTAATTGAACTTGAAGATGACAGCTGAGCCAAATGGTGAGTTGCATTAGTTGGGATTGTTTTGAAAAAGTTTTTATTGATAACATAGTGCCCCAGTTTCTGTTGGGCAGGAATTGTTTGGGATTGATACTTTTTTTGAAACAGGTGAAAGTGGAGTTTCTTCGCTAGTTAATTTTTTTGATTGTCTGGTTTAATTTGTTTTGAAAAGTATCAAAATGGCATTTTTTTCAGAAAATGGTGTATCCAATTTTTTAAAATTTTTAACTGTTAAATTAAGTATTATTTGTCAACAAGTTTTAAATTTTATATACTTGTATTGATATGAAACGAATAATGGAAGAATTATATTTTATGGTGTTTATTCGAAACTTGAAACTTGTTTTATTAAAATTCTAACTATATTAGAAATAAGAAAGATGACACTAACTCGGATTCGATTTTTTTGGTATTATTTAAATTCAAGTATTGTTTTGTTCAATGTTTCAACGGGTTTATTTCGTGATGATAAATTGTATCGCAATAAAATAATATAGAAATAAAGTAGTACACAATATTTCAATTATATTTTTCCAGTAATACTTCAAATACGGTTAGATTGTTATATTTTTAGTTCCACAGAAGAATTGCAAAAATAAATTTCGATCGTTTGATATTATTTAAATTCTCGTATTATTTTGTTTAATTATTTAGCAAGGAGACAATTTTTATCCACAATAAAATAATATAGAAATAAGAAAATATTACATCGTATATTTCAGTTATATTTTTCTAGTAATAGTTCAAATGCGGTTATATTATATTTTTAGTTCTGCAGAAGAATTGTAAAAAAAAATTTCGATTATGCGATTTTTTGTTCTTATTTAAATTCAAGTATAATTTGGTTGAATATTTCAATGGGTTTATTTAGTGATGATTTTATCTTTCAGCAACAAAATAATATTGAAATAAAGAACATGAAATTTTTTTTTTGAATTATATTTTTCCAGTAGTAGCGGTTATATTATTATATTTTTGGTTCCATAGAAAAAAACTGTAAAAAGAGATTTTTAAAATTACATATCTCTAGATATTGATACCCTTATTGGTTCAAATAGAGACAAAATTATTTATCAATTCTTAAAAAAAGATAATATTTCAAGGTGAGCGTGACAATGCCTATTACATAACTAATGCAATTCCTTTTTGGCAACATCCGTAATCTTATGAAATCATTTGAAGATCCGAAAACCTATGAAAATACATTTCGTAATAATTTACCATGAGTTAATTAGTATATCTACTAATTATCGACGCAACGCCTTATTAGGGAAATGTATTTAACTTAGAACATTCAATTGAACCTAATTAGAATTGCTAAGGTCGAGAATTTTTACATTTATGTTTGATAATTATCCAATTGTTTACAATAGTTTTTTTTTTATGTGGGAAAGTATTGCTATGAAGAATGGAGAAAGTGCTATATTCATCATTTATTACGCGTAATTCAATGTTCATTCCAAGCTAATTCAGTATTTCAATGTTTGTTCCAATCTAATTCAGTGTTCCATTGTTTATTCCAACCTAATTCGGTGGTCTAATATTTATTTCAATCTAATTCGGTGCTCCTGTGTTTATCCCAAACAATTAAATGTTTCAGCTTTCATTACAATTTTGCTAAAATTCCATTTTTATAAAAGCACTCCATTGCCAATTATCTTGAGCCTAATATTTGTCATAATTTCTTGCTTGGATGAACTTTAATATCTCTGTATACTTGAAGAAATATAGAGATCTCATTTTCAGATGATACAAAAACTTAAATCAGTTCCGATTTGAAATTCAATATTTTATTATGAATATTGTAAATGATGTATAGAAAGTGGAATCACTTAGTGTTAAGTAAGTTTTGTTGTTATACAATAAACTTACCGTTCCAATTTAATCTTGTTGCTTAAAACATTCGAGAAAAAAAGTTTTTATTGACGCAAGGGAGAAGTTTGTGTATGTATGTGTGAATAACTTTTTTTTTAAATAATTAAAAAAATGCCGTATATAGAACGATTAATCAAAGTATACATTTAACTTTACATCTATAAAACTTTATGGGTATTATTTTTCCATTGTTACCTGAATATAAGCCACTCTCTTATCGAACGTTCCCTGAATTTCTGCGTTGTATAGCCCCAAAATGTACAGCTATATGTTAAATTTGTGATCAAATTACTTAATATTTACCACTTTAAAAAAATCATCCAATAAAAAAATTAATGTGTCATTGTGTTTCTTTTTCAAAATAAAATGCCATTTTACATTTGAAAATTTTCCTCAAAGATAAAAATCCAAATTTTATTTTTTAATTTTTTTTGACGGGAAAATTACAATTAATTGAGAAATATTTATCATGGACTTCTAAGTCACACACCTGAAGATATATATCAATTTTTTTCCCTCGAAAATTTTATTTCAAAGTAACAATGTTACAAATTTAAAATCTTCTAAGTTCAAATCTTTCCTCTTCTTTGTTTACATAATGTTCATTATTTTTTTACACCTTTGTGCGTGGCAGTAATAAATGTGCTTACAGGAAATTCACTGTAAATATGTATAGGAAGAAAGTTGGGAAAAAAAAAACTAAATTAAGACTGATACTTATTTTTCACAGTCGCCTTAGAACAATAATGATTAATACAGTATTTAAGCTAATAATTATACAGTATTTAAAAAGGATAATTAAGGATATTTTTATACATCCCAGAGGGCAATTGAAAATTTAAAATGTTATTATTTCTTTGTTTCAATATTTGTCATATTCGAACATTATTCGGTCAATTAAAATTATTTGTTTTAAATTACGAAAGGAAAAACAATATTTATCAACTTCCGGCGAATTCTACTGAATTGCATTTTTAATGTTGTGGAAACGGCGCAAAAAGCTCAAATTTTTTTTTAAAAACAAAATTTTATAAAATACAGTCTAAAATAATAATTTATTTTAAAAAGATAATACGAAAGAGAGTCGCAAAAATATAGGAACATGTTTCAATTCAAGTAATTGCAATTGGTATACAAGAAATCGTTTGACATTTTTTAACTGAAATGTAGTAGTACAGAAATTTGAAAAACGCAGCCAAACATTATACTTCGAATGAATTTAGAGTGTTTGTTTTCTATTATCTCTCGATTACTTTCTCAAAATTTTATATGTCTATCTTTTTAGAGTTAACATTTTCCACCTTTTTAACAAATGTAACAGTTAATATACGATTTGAATTGAATTCGATCTGTATAAATGATTGGTATTTTTCAGTTACGCTAGTGCAAGCGATTAAGTCTTTAAAAAGGATACACTTGACGCCAAACGGAGTAACCTTTTACCACCCCTTTTTCAAAACAAGTCGTGGTCTTTTCTTATCAGTAATGTCTTTTTGACATGTCATCAAAATTGTGTGAAGAACCAATGAGAATTGATTTTTTTCAAATATTTTTAAGTGTATTTTTTGTGGTGTCGCCAATAACACCAACTTGGCGAGATTTGCGCCGTTGAAAAGGAAAAGTACCGATTTATTACTTTTTTTTTCACAAATGACTGTTCAGAAATATAATTTCGAAGCGCGTGTAACATCTAATAATTAATCCAATTAACCTGAAAACAGGGACTAATTTCCATAAAATCGGAATGTCTATTCTTCTAATAAGAATACCTAACGAGAAAAAAAAAATAATGGAATAAATCCATATAAAAGCATATATCTACGAAAACAAATGATGCATTGGGAGTTTCTGTTGTAGCAATTAAAAGAGTTTATGCTTAGTCCTTCATTATACAATAGAATAAATAAATATAATTGGCTGAATTGGACTACTGTTGAATCATTACTTTTTTATCCGACAAATGTATGTTATCCTTTTAAGGTTTGGAATTCAGAACTTTTTTTTACTGAGCGTTGCAAGAGCATTTCTAGTACTAATTTAATCAATGTCAATTTGATACTGAAAACAAATGACATTATTTTCCGATAAATTATGTGTTTATAGAAATGTACAAATAGGAATATATTCCGTACATTAAATTTCGAAAACGATCGTTCATTATTTAATTAATTTGAATAATTGTTTATGTTAGATAATTTTTCTTTTGACTTTCTTTTTGAAAATGGCCAAATCGTAGTTTATATTTTTATTTTTATTAACGACATTTAAATTAATTGAAAAATCAGCTTTAAATAAATGAATTTACTATTATATGTAGAAAACATTTTAATTTTTATAAACCTAATTAAGTTATTTGGGTGATGGATATGCTTAAACTTCTCTGTTTCTAATATAATGTGTAATAAATGTAACTTTCCAAATATATATGATGAAATTAATTGGAATTGAAAGTTTCATTGTACGATTTATTTCCCTTTCAAATTTCATTTTCCTTAACAGTTTTTTAAAAAGAATTCAGTGTATGAAAAATAATTTAATCATTAAATATACATTTCATCTTTCGTAGTTAGAACGTTTTTTATTATAATCAAATCTTGTACTGTTTGATTTGAAAAATTAATGTCGCACTGTTTTTGTGATTTTTTTGATACACCTGCTCTCCGAGATTGCATAATTTTATTACGAATTGTTCTTCAATTTTTTTAAGAATTATTTTAGAGAAGTTGATTTAATTATCCTACGCTTTGTATCTTTTGCTTACTTGGATGTTACAACGAAATATTAAAAAAGAAACATAATTTTAAATGTTTCTGAAAATGACAAGAGTATGAAGCTTAGAATTCGTATTTATTCATTGAATAACATAAAAACAGATTTTATTTTCATTAGATCTTACGAACAGACAGAATTACATGCATTAATTTAATATACAGCTGGAAAAGCGATTATGGCATTATTTTGTCGTTCTGCATTTTCTCTTTTATACTTTATTATTTTCGAAAACCTTAAACATTGCTTTCTTTCTTTTTATTTTTACGAATAATATATGTAATGTTTTCATTTAAAAATAAGTACAAATAAAATTTAGAATTTCATGTCTACAAAATTATCTCTTTAATGAATATATTTTATAATTAACAACCACGCAACATTTCATTATTATTACATTATTTTAATGCGTTAAAAGTATTAAATTATATATATATATATATATAAATAGTATAATGCGCCTCACAATTACATTTTAGGCTCGTAATAAGTTTCAGTGATTTTCGAACTCTGAAAAGAGAACGATGGTCGATTCTATGAGAGAATTTCAACCGTTGTGACGTGACAGATTGTGAAAGTTCCGTGAATATAATTCAATGTCATTAATAAATATTTTTTTATCTGAAAGAAAAACAGGAAATGAAGCATCCTTTCTAAAATTATCCAAATTGTTCTCTTTGGGATTGAAATCAGGTGATAAAGTTGGCCAGGAAAATACGATTGTAATGGATAGCCCGTGCCACCCATTAGTATGAGAAGGCCGGTAGGAAGATTTATAAATGTAATGTGTTTGTTTGTAAATGTACAGTACCTTTGCGGCATGAGGGTATTCTAAATAGACGTCGAGCTGCAAGTCCTGTCGTGTGGTTGGTGGAAGAGAGGTGGGAAGCCCCAGGGTGTTCTCCCTCAAAATTGGGGTGGAACCGAGCCAAATCGTACTGCCACCTGTATGGTGCTCAAAGCTACGGTTAACTATATGTGTAAAAATCTAGCCCCTTGCCGACGATGAATTTCGTAGGCCTTGATCTGATGTTACTGTTGATGAGGTGGCAGAAGTAACAACACATTTAATGTTTACATCCTGGCACTTGACATCTCTTCTCTGCTATTCTCTTTCTTACTTCGGGAGAAATTTTGTTCGCACTGATTATTTTCAAAACTTATCTTAGGTGAGCGTCATTAATACTGTTTCTAACCAGAGACTTATTTCCTTTTGTAATTGAAAATAACTGCTCGCAGTTATAAGTATTTCCAAACAACGAAATAATTTCACATGCGAATGTTTAAGTATTTTCAAACAGGGCTGGTAAATATTTGTAAAATTCATGCACTTCTACATCAATGAATTGTGCTTTCAAATTTCAGTCGCGCCGATTTTCAATCACCTCCATTTGCTAAGGGCTCGATACTGAGTCGGTACTGTTTATTAAGAAAATCGAAGAAAACAAACAAAATTTGTCTTCTATAGAATTGAAATCTTTAAATATTATTTCATTTCCAAGATTTGAAAATTTTTTGTACGTATTTTTGATACGATTCAGTATTATCTAAACTTGATTTGTTCGTGTTGCACGCTCGGAAATGCGTTAAATCTTCACTGTTCACAGTTGTATTTCCCAAATACTATATATTATTGTGTGCCAATATATTGGCCAGGCCGCAATAATGTTCGTTGAGGGCCGCGAGTTTGTGACTGCTATAGAGTGTTCATGAAACCATTCGGGTACAATTCGAGAACGATGGCTTGGGCATTGTCTTGTTGAAGGACGAGATCTCCATTAGGGTGTTTACGACGCAAAAAGGTATTCTCATTCTCGTTCATTTAGAGTGTAAATGATCTATTTATTAATAATATAGTCACATACGCAACTAAATACCAAATTTTGAAGGATTTTATTGGCTCCAAAAATGTAGTAATGGACTAAATTCACGTGACGTCATAATCACATAACTTTAAACCACGTGTTTTAGCCAATCACGTTCAAAAACACATGTGACGTCATAGTCACGATAAATGCAATTATCTATTTTCAGCAAATCAGTTCATGCACTTCGTTGTTGCCAAATGACGCTTTTCACAGAAACTTTTTTTTTTAAAAAACTTAATATTTGTCACTTTATTTAAAAGTACATGTATAAAACAAGACTTTTTTTTTTCTTTAATTTTAAAATCTTTTTGCAGAAATTTCTTTTTAGAACTCTTGAGCATCTTTACCCAACTATGCAATTTGAAATTTTACCTAAGTTTTACAAATAGAATAAAAAGTACGAGCTAGTTTATTGTCCGTTTTGAATTCAATGTAGAACACGTGTTTATATTTATCATGTGACCGCCATGAATTTAGTCCATTGGTACAGATATAAATGTTATCGTATATCATCTGAAAATTTCATCAGCTGAATAAAAAGAGAGTTTTTTTTTCCCAAAAAAATTGATCGCCCAACTAGGTGACGTAGGCAATGTTAGTAGATATTTCTGATATTTCAGATTTACAGTATCAAGAATAACTCGTAGAGATTCAAGACGATGCTTACATTAAACCGTTATTTAATATAAATGGAGGATGGCATGGCTTTGTGAAGAAACCGAAATCAAGTATTAAAATGCAAGCAAATGTGCAAGAGAACTGTTGTTACCATTTCCATCTTCATATTTAACTGAATTTGGATTTAGTGTCAAGCTGCTGCTAACAAGAAAAAATAGGCTGGATATGACAAAACGAGGAGACAAGAGACTAAAAGTAGCTAAATTGGAACCCAACTTAAAATCTCTTAGCAACAAAGATCAAGAGAGAGAGAGAGAGCTTAAGGATCTCACTAATTTTTTTTATTTTTATAACACACACACATACAGTCGACCCTCGCTAATTCGAAATTTCGATAATACGAACCTCTCGCTAATTCGAAGTATATGCTCAGTCCCTAGAAAAATTATTGATAGTTCGAACTAAACAATACGTTTTGGTACACTCAATATTTAGAAGTAAAATCTGTGGCTGGCCAGACTACAACACGCAATAATTCAAAGTGATCTTATAAAACTCTGGAAAATTCGAACACTTACTATCTCGAGTCCTATAGCAAACAGGTTGAAGCTTTCAAGTTTTGTGTTGTATTGTCTCTGCATGTCTCTCTTGTGACGTAATTCCTTTGATGACCAAAAAATATTTTAAAGTAATTTTATACATATCAAGAATTGTTATTTTATTACATAGTTTAAACTTTAAGTGTGTTAGGGAAAAAAATCCAGGTGTTACTTTCTTACCATTTGATAATTCGAACTCTTAATAACTAGAAGTTTTTCATTGGTCCCTTCAACTTCGAATTATCGAGAGTCGACTGTATATAGTTAATTATTCTCATATTTTATATATATATATATATATATATATATAAGGGGTACATAAAAATTTTTAAAAGGCTTATGGGGGCATAGTAAAAAAAAAGGTTGAGAAAAATTGGTTTAGTTCATCATTGTGTTTGTTAAATCAATCCATTTATTAACTATTACACTATTTAGTTAAGAATGTTTCGTTTTGCTGTATACGAAATAAAGTCGACAATTTTATTATGATTAGTTCTTATCAAAATTACTTGCGTAGAAAAACTCATTATTATTCTAATTTTTTTTGTGAAAATCGTATTTTTTTAAATGAGAAATTTAAATTCCCTGATTTATTGTTATAAAATTATAATTGTAATAATTATGTGTGTGTGGCATTATATTTTGCATTAATTCTGCAAAATCATGTAGATGGGTCCTTCAAAAATTGGAAATCCAACGAGGAAATTGCAGAATCCAACGAGCATTATTTTTTGAAAAACAGTGTTTAGAATATAACCAGAAACTTAAGAAGTTAGACCTTGACCATCATTAGGCTTTAATTCGGAAACATTTAAATTGATCTCAATTAGAAGATAATAAAATAAAACTCTAATATTCATAAAAGATTTTTAAAGTTTTCAATTGTTACTTTATCTAACCTAAATCTAGACTCGGTGTACCTTTATTAACCTAAACGACTAAAAAGAAAAATTACAATACCTCCTACACATGGCCTTAATTCGTATAATCTCTCCCTGGAGTCCTATCTGTTTTATCTGTCCTCTCGAACTGAACAAAAAATCTTACAAAGTATGCCTATAAAAAATTCATTATTTTCCGGCTCCCACATTTCTGCATAAAAAAGAACGTGGGCGTACTGGATGTAGAACTCACCAGAAAGAAATAAAATCAAACCAAAGGGCTTAAAATAAAAACAGGTACGCACCACATACACACAATTATTACAATTTTCTTACCGCCACAACATAATATTGATGATTGAAACATATTTGGAATTTATTATAAAAACTGACTGAATATATGTGATAATATGCATGTTTTCTGAAAGGTAGGAGTCTTCAACCCATGGTCTATTGAAGGCATTTTAATGGCCCCGCATTTTAATTTGAGGCAATTTCAAAAGAATAAAATTGCCTTGTCTGCTTTTTGTTGTAAAAAGGGCCATTGTTTCTGTTGTTCTTGGTATTTAAAATATTTCGCTGATTTGTTTGATATTCATTTGAGATAAAATTTTCTGAAAATGACGAATTTTTCAAAAACTTTCACTGTATGTTAAATAATTTTATATGTAAAAAATTCTGGCTGTACATAAAATCTCAGAAATTTTAGGAAAAAAGATGGACTCATCTTTAACAGGTTTCCACAGAGTATTTTAGTTCGACTTCCATTTAACTTTTTTGAAACCGATATATATATATATATATATATATACACACACACAGATCTGTAAATCTCTTCGCTTAAAATCTCTTGTAGTCTTGTAAAACAAACCTCCTTTTTTTTTAAAGTTATTTAAATAAAATGTTTTGGCAAACGATAACATATTTTCAAAACATTCTCCATTTTTGCAGAATGTTTCCATTATAATGATATTTTGCCCAATGGCGTAACGGAGAATGTTAGGGTGCCCCTGCAAGGTTAGGTTCTAGGCCCCAAACCCAAATACGTAATTGGCGTCAGTCAGACTTTGGACCCCCTAGAATCCTGGACCCCCAGGATCCAAGACCAGGGGTCGGCAACCTTTTAACTGTGGGGTGCAAACCAATCTACCAATAGGATTCAGAGTGCCACACAGTAGGACATGTTTGAAATTATTCGATTCCCGAGATAATTGCATGCAGAGTTAGAGTATAGAGGTTAATAATATAGATTTACAGTTTTATTTTATATTAATTTTGCATCATTTAAAGATATTTCTTAACATAAAAAACAACACATTAAATATTTTACTAATTCTTCAACAAAAAATAAAAATAATAATAAAAATTATTGTTAATTTATTATTGTGCATGTATTATGCATTTTTAAAGCTATTTATTAAAATGAGAAACCGACAACATAAAATCTAAGTATTTCCCTTCAATATTTTTTAAAAAAATTAATGCGAACCTAGAACTTCCACCGTTTTACTTTCATATCGCAAAATGAGGGGTGCAATGTGTGACTTTCAACTTGACACGATTCTGAGCATTCGGTTGTTAAACAATTTCTTTGTGGACTCAAAATACTTTTCATGTGAGAAAAGATTTATTCACATATGTAGAACCAAAAGCGGAAAGCAGAGTACCTGCAATTTTCTCTGATCAAACAATTAAATCTCTCTAGCAATGACATTCGTAAATATACAAAATAGCTCTATATTTATGTTTAGAGTTGTTACCTTACAGATATGATATTTTCGTGATTCCTTAAATGTCCATAATTCTGAAGATATTCATAAAATATCAACTTCCTTCCACTAAATAATTGACTAAATAATTGATAAATTGGTTGAGTATTGCAGAGTGCCACTGAGAATTGTGCCGCGTGCCATAGGTTGCAGATTGCTGGAGTATACGTTACGCCACTGATTTTCTACACAGGGACTGAACTAAGGTTTTTGAAAAAAAAATGCCATATTTTCAGAGTTATGATCTATTGAAATAATAATAATAAGAGGGATTTTTTTTGTTAAAATTTCTCTGCTCTGATGTATTAAAATATGAATAAATATAACCTTTCCCAAAATTATATATTTCAAAAATCCTAGCTCAGACTTTGTACAGAAGTCTTAGCTCTATATAGTCAAAATATCATTATTATTTAGAAGCATTTCTCATAAAAGGTGAATGTTTTGAATATATATATATTCAAAACATTCACTTTCGGTCTGATCTTAAGATTCTATATACATGTATTTTCTATAAATTTTAAAACAAAATTTAGACTTTTTAAATGTGTATATATATAGTCTTAATGTTATTTTATCAAAACTTAATAATTTTATGCGTTACTGTTATTGACCTTTCTATTGCCATGAGAAATGTTTTTTTGCCGTACTCACGTCGTAAGTCTTTATCTAATTGTGTTAGCTTTGATTTTAAAATATTTTAGTAATTATTATAGGCTATAATATTATAGTTTTACATTAATAAATTATGGCTTTATTTATAATAATAGTCAAATTTCTCTGGAAATTTCTTGCTTTCCCTATGGCCCAGAGTATTGGTAAATTCAGGTGAAGGTAGGCTGGCCGAAAAACTTTGTATATACCTGTAATCCTGGTTCCTAAGGCCAGGAGTTTGCTCTAAAACTTCTGTGGTTAAGACTTTATTCCATCATGACTATAGTTATCTTCGGTTTATAACTATTTTTTGTATATATATATATATATTTCCTACATTTTTTGCCAAAATATTTCATTAAAATAGTTTTGTTTTGTTATACTATTCTTGAAACAATTCTGTATATATATAAATTCTATTTTTTAGCTGATACTAAATATCAAAAAATTATCCATTTATACGCTTTTTCAAAATTATGATTGAGAATGTAACGAGTCGCCTTAAATAAGTCCTCTCAAATTCAAATATGCGAAAATTGTTCTTTTTTAATTTCACAAAAATTCTCTCTCTCTCTTTAAAGAATTACTAGACTAAACACATTACGAAACATGTCTGAATTTACATTATTTACCAATGTTATTTATGGCGAAGTTCTATATTTAGCAACATAATGCTATAAATGGATGCGTTTTTATGCAAGGCGTGGATTTTAATTTGCTTGACCATTCAAACAAGTTTGTCAGACCTATCTATACGGGCATTGATGCAAAACAGTTGTTTATGACATGAGAATCACGCTATGGAAGTGGGTCAGATGGCTGAGATGGGTGAAGGCCACGTGCATTGCCCTCTGTTTGCTTGGCCTTGTCTGCCATCAGTGTTTGTGTGCCTAGATTACTCTTGGGGACAGTGTACATTCAAGTGTCACGCACGTGTATTTGGGATCAAGGAACGGAACAACGCCCACTTTGATACATTGAATATTAGAGCAAAGACGGTGCTTAGAACCGTTCACTTATTTAACATTTACGCACAGCTCAACAAGCCGACAGAAAGGGGCATTTTTTAAAAATTATCATTTATAAGATACAGTTGATTAAATTTTCATTTCTTTTAGTTTGAAGTAATTTCATTGCAATGTTCGATTGAGAAGACAGGGGGAAAAAAAAGTATATTTATTATACAATATTATATCGTTTTTAATTACGTTACCTCCGGGGTGGGCATTACGTCGATCACGATCGACCGGTGCACCACCAAGACATTTTTGGTTGACCGCCTAAAAATTTTACCAGATACTAATTACATACAGAAAATTCAAGATTGGCTGACAATACGCCAATGCTGATTATAACAACAAAAACTAACTTTAGATAAAAATGTTTTTTTTTTTATGTATTTTGAATTGTTTCATAATAAATATATCATTTAATATATTTTTTTGGGGCTGTTAGTATTAAGTTTGTATCTTGCGGTTTGCGTTAAACGTGGTTTTAAAAGTATTTTTTTTTAAATTTTATTTCTGTAGGAATATATATAAGTACATATTCCGTACTTATTATTCAGTTATATAATAACCTTTTCCTTACCTCGCCCCACCTACGACATTGGGTAGTCGAGAATTTTTAAAGGGGAGGGGGTCGAGGGTTGAAGGTCTACCATTCATACCCCAATATTCAGCCAAACATATATATTTTTTTTATTTTATCTATTGTCGGGAACAAAAAACAGCAAAAAAATAAATTACTGAATAAATAACTAACATTAATAAATAAAAAAAATTTCTTATATCAAATGCTTAATTACATTTTACGTACTATATACATCAGACTATAATGAATCGGGAAAATATGAAGGGTTATGAGGGAGGGTCCGGACCCCCTCCCACGTCCTTGTGTGCGCCACCTACACTGGGTGGACCGCAACTCCTTGAAAAAATTAGAAGTAGCCCGCACCCTGGAAAAGTCTGCCCACCCCTGCATTACCAGCTTACGGATGCGTTTTGTTCAAGCTAAATTTTGTTTGGTTTGTCATAAATTATTAATAAAATTTCATGCAGGAGGATTAAATAGGCTAGGGATGGGTAAATAGCGGCCCACAAAGAGTTTTTTGTGGCTCGCCAAGACAGATAGAAAACCAAATCGATAGGAAATGTTCTCTGTTCTTGGGTCGACATGTATTTTTTCTTGCATGAAAATCAACATGAGTAAATATAGATGCAAGTTGGTTGACATTAACTTTGATGAGAATTTCAACAAGCAGTCTCACTTCTGATTTTAAAAAAATTGTAAAAAGGATGTGATAGGGTGCATTTGTCTCTTAAAAATTATTGTAAAATTAAATGTGCGTACAACTATAGATGGTACGAAATTAACACAAGAAATATAAATTGAATTTAACTTCCACTATTCATTTATATATTTTTTAAACTTTTATTGCAAAATGTATACTTTTTCTGATATGCAAAGTTGACAATATGAATTCAATCATTTGAAAAACATCAGTCCTGCAGTATCCTCAGCTTTTACAATGTGGCCTCCGAGCCAAAACGATTGCCCATACCTGGAATATATTATACATCACTCTTGTGAAATAGTTTGCATCGTAAATCGTTGATTTCTCCGAAAAAATTTTACTCTTTCTTTATTGACAAGTTTATTTCTCACTAGAAATAAGTCGTCCAGATTATTCTCATTATTGCTGCATTGTTTTGCTTGTATATGAATTTATTATAGAACAAAAGGCATAATTTTCTCTTCTTTCTTGTGAAAAATTCATATTTAAATAATGCTAACTATGAGTGAATATTTATTAACGTCGCTGTATAAAGCAACACGCGAGATACTATCGGCGGGCCTTCAAAATTTGAACCTCAATCAAGTGACTTGGAGAGCACTTGAGCTGGCATCCACTTTCCTAACTTCTACACCATTGTTAGGAGTGAGCGATGACAGGTGTAATGTGCACGAGTCTACACGGACGGTCTTCTGTGGCAGTAGGGTTTGAATTCATGACAAGCTGATCACGAGTCCGTTACCATACCACTAGGATACTGCGGTCACGGATTTAGTGAGGATGACTGTTGAAAAAGTTCGATTCTCAAAAAGACAGCTCTTAAGGGGGTTCACCCATGCGGCAGCCTGATTTTTAACTATTTTTAGAGAATATTTTTTTACCAGTAAAAAAGATAGAACTTTAAGATTTTTTTATCATTTATTTTATGTATTTTAAGAGTATGTGTATAAATGTTTTGCCAAAAATATGTAATAGAACGTGAGTTATAGCGCTCTGAACACACCCGCCTTGAAAATATGAACGCTCACTTCCTCCACGATTCCGGCTCATTGGCTTAACTGAAATTTAAAAAAAAAAGTGACGGCGTTTCTCTTAATCTATAAGCTTAAATGCACAGAATGGATTACAGTCGATTGAAAATATCAATTGAAAATATCAAAAATTGGATTTTTGGTGGACCTCTGAATAAAAAGTTTTGAATTTCATGGGTTTTTTTGTTATGTTTTTGTTATAAAAAAAAGAAATATTTTGAATTTGGAATGATCATATATATAGTCCATTTGGTGCATATATATACATTGGACCGCTCATGTGTCGACCCCGTCATTTGACCATAGTTCCGAATTACGAGGTCTATCGCAAAAAAGCCCTCGTGTTGCTGAATAATGCGACGTAACAATTCAGTCAGTCAGTTGATATGTTAATAAGGGGATCCTTCTTCTGGTTTATCCATTCATGCTTGAAACACGTGACTTTTACGAAGTTTAAGAATTTATTTTATCCATAAAACATGTATTTATATTTATTTTTACAAGCACAAATTGACTTTAAGAATTCAAATTTTACTAAAAGTTTGGTGGTTTTTATAAAACAAATAGCGATCGCTCTTGTCAAAATTCCAGTTAACCCATAGGGTCCCGCGGTTCCTTGGTTACCTCTGACTATGGTGAGCTGTGATGAAAAACAAGTTTATAAAAATGAACTTGAATTGAACAAAATATTTTTTTTGTTTCAATATATTTACATTTTGAATAAAAATTGTTGCATCAAAAAGCACTTGAGTGTTCGTTTTTCCCCCTTTGTTTTCAGTTGGTGTTTCGTCGTACTACACTGTATTTTTTCAGAACCTATCTACTACGTTATAAGAGGGATACCTGTACCATAATTATAAAGTTGCATATCATAATTATAGTAACACATCACTCAATAAGTTCCGCGCCTAACTAATAAAACAACAACTTTTAGGCAAAATTTAACTTTATTTATAAAGACACTCCCTTTCAAGAATGATACATTCAACCCAGCGCTCTTCAGGTTTTATAATACTTTTTTCTTAGAACAGTTTGTCTTTGCTCTAAAAAAAAAAGCTTTAGCTTCGGTAATCACTTCTTCATTTGAGCCAAACCTTTTCCCCTGTAGCATTCTCTTAAGGTCTGCCAAAAATTCAGTAGTCCCTGGGGGCAAGCTATGGACTGTACGGTGGGTGGAAAAGTAATTCGAAACGCATTATTTTGCTTGAACAGTGTTTTTCTCCCTCACAAAGCAATGTTAACACACGAAATTCTTTTTCATCCATAGTTTCTAAACAGTCAAAAGTTGCTCACTAAAAGCTTTGTAATTTTTCAACTAAACAAGATATTTTCACGAAATTTTGACACGTGCCATTTGGAAGTTAGTACTACCAGGTTAGAATGTATCGCTATCTATATGTTAGGCCCGGTATTTATTAAGTGATGTATTATGTTTATATTCTTTATTGTGTCCATGATATTTAAAAGTCATTTTCATAAATTTAATAAACAGAATGTTCCTCCTGTATTTCATTAGAATGAGAAATTATTCCATTTCATCGAGAAAGAACATATTTTTCTGATATCACAAACTCCATTGAAACCGTTGTAAATAAAAATTTCTATAAAGCTTTCAAATGATTTGTATTCAAATAGGAAAACTCTTATCTCACTTGATTAGTTAATTTAATACATTTGATTCATCTTTTCGCTGTTTCTCCCCAAACTTGAATTCCAATTAAATATTGAAACAGTGCCAGTTAATTTCATCTTCTAAAGCACTTAACTTTTCTTACGCTTCATAAACTCTGCTCAAACATAATATGTTTTCCATGTTATCTCAACCATATTTGCATTCTATATTTCTCAGTTATCGTGAAGGTCGAAGCTTAGATAATTTAAAGTGCTTCTGTAGGGTTACCAGAAGCTGAAATTTTTAAAAGCTGTTCGAATTACAGCAGTATTGATGATAAATTCTTAAAATATCTTTCGTTATTCACTAAATTCTCTTAGCAAAGCGGACAGGAAATTTGAATTGGAAATGTAAACACTTTCTTTTTAAAAGTTTTTAATTATATTCACATGTAAATACATTCATGTTTTAATTCATTTTGTTAAAATGATTTTTATTAGATTTGTGATGGAATAATCTGAATCTGAAATGACGCTTTTTAATATGCTGATTAAAGTCAAATATTGTCTTGAAATTTCGAAATAAAATTTTAAACAGGTTGATAAAATACTTACTGAGGTTGCACTAAGATTAAATTTGGTCGTCGTGGAAGATATTTAGCTATTTTAATGAAATACAAAAGAATCATGCATAAAACTAACATTAATTTATTGGATAGATTGATATATTCACATGCACACATTGAAAATAAGTTTTTAAACTTTTTAAAAATTGTTTTAACTGTTCCCAACCTTATCCATTTTAAAACAATACTGTAATTAGAGGTAGACAATGGGAATTTGAATAATTATTAAAAATTATTTTTAAAATATCTTAAAGAACTCGAAAAATTGATTTTAAATATTTGGAAAAAAAAACATTCTAACTGAGAACAATTTTGTGAATGAATAGTATATCTTTTTTAAAATTATGTATTAGTTTTTAGAAATAATGGGACATAAAAAGATTTTCACAGTTTTTTTTAAAGTATGACGATTACCACTAAAAAATTGAATTTTAATTTAGTCTGTTATATTTATTTTTAAATAAATATTTTCAGTCCTAAAAATCTCCAAAAGTATTTCAAAAAGTTGTTAAAATGTTGGTAAAGATAACTAAAATAACACGAAAGCAAAGGGATTTAAACTGACTATTTCACGTAATTTATTGCCACTTTTCTTTAAAGAAACTTGTTTTTAAATTCTTTAAATTATTATTGATATTATGTGTCTGTATATAAATAATGTCTGTATATAAACAAGAAAACTTTAACAAAGATTTAATTAGAATTAGTATTCAAAAAAATTTACTTGGGAAATTCTGTTGGAAATATTTTCCGAATTCACAAGTGTCCGAGTCATTTAACAATTCTTGTATGAATTGCTTCATAAGTTTAGAAAATGTTTCTAAGCATAGTTCCTCTTTCACTGCCTTTAATGCTATATTAACAATTTTTCTCTTTTCAGGATTTTTAATTTTATTTAAATTTTGGTGCCAATTTCTTGTAACGTGCCAAGCACACAATAAGACATTTTTAACTGTGCCCATCACATAACTCCAAGCATTATAAAATGCTGGAGCATCATCAGTCATAAATGTTGTAGTTTCGATTATACCCACAGCATTTTTAATAGCACTAAAAAAAATTCTGAATACATCTTCAGAGAACTTTTGTTGGAAAATCAAAATGCCACAGGTATTCCATTCTTATGTTCATCGACTACCAGAACTGAGTATAAATTAAAATCATAGCTGTTTAGCCCATGTGTTCCATCTATACAAATTTTGTCCTTTCCATATTTTGTAATAATTTCTTTCTGAAAATCTGTCATGATTATGAGGACAAAATCTTCATCTTTCAATCCATAGTCATTCCATGATTGTCCCTGCTCTTTGAAAAAAAAACAATACTGTTTTCTCCATTATTTTTCATTTCTTGAGTCCATAGCTTGACACTCACTGCATCAACTTCATGCCTTTTAATATAACCATTAATATTGAAGTCCCTTTTAATATTATGGATATCCTTCTTTTCAATAAGCATCTTTCTGCCACTGTCAACAGTAGTTTCTTCTCTAATATCCTGCAGAATTTTTTTTTCACTAACACCTTCTTTTAATCGTCCTGAAAAATAAATAAACAAAACTAACAATAGTAAATAATAATAAAACTATATATATAAAATATTATACCAGCAACAGCTGCCCTATCAGACTCTGATAACCTTAAGTGCTCTAACTGATTTTCATGATTTTTATGATTCGGAAAATATTGCACTACTACATTTTCAGTACTCTGTCTAACTTTTATTATTGCTCGGCAACTAATTCCAATTTTAGCAGAGCCTTGTGACTTTAAACTCTTTACACCTTTCCCTTTTGGTTTGTATGTCCCACTTCGACAACAGTGATAATTCATCACTATGTCTCCATTTTTAAGTGTTTTACTTCCTCGTTGTCTAACATATTTTGACATGGTCTTGTTTTCCTCTTCTTCTTTCCATGTAACAAATTCTATAATGTTAATTAAAAGAAAGTTTACATTTATTAATATAAAATTACGCGAACTTTAATAGAAAACATTAATACATTAATGTATAAAATTCATACTATTACAGTGTAAATTTATAAACTAAATTTTACAATGCAACAATATATACCACTGAAAGTACTGAATTCCTTCAAAATCCCTTCATTAAAATTATCCAAAATGTGTAAATAAATGCGATAGTTTCCAATTTTTTTTTACAGATGGCTCTAAAATTTCTGGGTACAAAGCGCTGTTTCGATCCACTCCTTCAAAAAGTGTCTTAAGGCGAACAACACACTGCGCGTGCGCCACGAACAGCACACTGCGCATGCGCCAGTCAGAGCATGTCGGTGACGCGAACCTATAAGATTTCCCCCTACCAAAAAATGCCCAACGCCGCTAAAGAAGTTTTCACTTCAAAAATGCATTATAAATAAGTAAAAAATTAAATTCGTGTCATTTTCAAAGATTATGCATTAGTCTACATTTTAATTTTATATGGATTTTCATCCTCAAAATATATTATGTACTTATTTTAAGTTAAAAGCTTTATAATAGCAAACGATTGACATTGAACATTGTCAGAAAATATAGCTACTGATAGCATTTCCCATTAAAGATTGCAACATGCTCAAAATTTATTTCGCGGGAATTGCCTAAATCGAGAAGATACTAAAAACAATATCAGGTTTTGAAATACTTTCCAGTAGGGTTATCAACCTATAGAGGATGTCTGCTTATTTTCCGAATAAAAAAGTAAAACTAATTAGAATAAAATGTTGGAAACATTTTCACCGCAGATTTGGAAAATTTCAACATCATGTAAACGTTTTTGGGAAAATTAATTCACGAGGTTTGATAATGATGTAATAAATTTAAATTTGAAGAATACATAATATGTTTTAAATTTTAAATAACATATAAAGATTAAAAAAATTACTAACGCGCTCTTAAAATATAGAATTTGCTTTCATCGTAATTATTGTATTTAGAAATCTGTTAAATAAGAGAAAGAACATGATATTTCTGCAAACGATTTTTATCATATCTTTTTTTCAAAAAATATTTCTATCAAAAAGAAAAATTAATCGTCTGAAATGAAATAAATGGTGAAATATTTCATACTTAACGACTGAAGAAATTGCAAACATTTTAGTTTTTCAAAGCTTCTATAGAAAAAAGCTTAATATGTATTGTATTTATTAAAAAAATATTATTCTCTAAAAATAATTAATATTGATCCAGCAAAAATATTAATTTCCCCGGCATTCAATTTTCCTTCCTTATAAATACAGTTTGTGATACATTTTACATTTCTCAAAATATGATAACTAAAAATATATTTTTCTAAGAAAGCACTATCTTTTTTGGATCCATTTTTATTTATAAACTCCTTTAGCTGTATGGAATGTGTTAGTACGAATTTTATTACAATATGCAAGTTATTTTTAATTTGAAAATACATTTTACTGCATGCAGTATTTCATTTTTTTAATTTCAATTATTCAGAAATCTAAAGGTTTCAATCTTATCAACACATTAATTTTTTAGAGGTTAAACACGTGACCAAAATGTTAAATAAGGGATATTATTTCATGTAATGCTTAAAACATTCTTATTGAGAAAAAAAAATGTGAAGCATAGCAACTGTTGGAGGATATTCAACAGAAAATTTAGCAAAACTTCCAATTCAACTGTTACATTCGACTAAAGAAACTGAATGATATATTCGACTTTTTAAAATACAATTTCACTTGAGAAGACAGGATGTAATATCAGCGATGGAAATATGTCAGCAATTGTTATTATTCAAGTTTCTTTTTACAGATTTTTTTTTAATTTTAGTTTTTAGTCAGTAAATGACAGACAGTTTAACACGTACTCTTATTCAGAATATCCAAATAGTGATAGAACAATCATAATAGTTGCACTGTCAAGTGCTCTTGCGAAATATCTCGAATTGTTGAAAGTCGTTTTTGTGTGTGTTATTGCTAGTTTTCCGGTTTTAATTCCTATTTTGGTAAAAAATGTGAGTGACGAGTTCTATAAAAGTGCTTTTTTCGGTATAATAGTCAATTCATTATTCTTCATGATGAATAAAGAACAATGAATGTTAATTTTTTTATCAGCAATTATTATTTAATATTTATTTTTAACAGCTTTACACAATGAAAATGCTTCCGATTGGAAACAAATATTATCTATTCTCATGCGAACCAAAAAAAAAAATTATGACTTAACACACGATAAGAGTTTTTTCCCTGTAAAATTTAAAATTTAATGCAATATTTTTAAAACAAAGTTTTACCTAAATTTAAAAATTAATTTTTTCTATTTTAACCAATTTTAATTAACACTGGGTAATGAATAATCTTTCACAGCAATTTAATATACATGGAAGGGAGATTTGCGCCATGCAGGTATAAAAACTTCAGGAATTCTATATTCAATGCCAAAATTCAAGTTCTTTCGTTAGTTCTTTAATGCGGAATACCAACCTCTACACCAGTAGTCTTCAAACTGTGTTCCGCGAGGCGCACCCAAGGGTTCCATCCGCAAAAATAAAAATTCGAAAAAAACATTATAAATATGTGTGCAAAATAGATTTACATTTTCTATGGTGTTGAGACACCTGGGGAACAAATCCATGTTATATTAATGTAAAAATTACATTAATATTGTATTAACATTTTGATAACAATTACAATACTTATTTAATATTGTTGTTACATTATGTAACTATAAAATTTTGATCTACTTTAAATATTCTATTGAGATATGTTCTTTTAAGGATGAAGTGGGGTTCCTTAAAAACACCTTATGGTTCTGAGAGTTCCGTGAGTCCAAAAAGTTTGAAGACTACTGCTCTATACCAATCATTCCGGTATCGTAATCTAGAGCCACAAAACTCCCTTTGTGTATTTGATCGCTGGGGATAATTCCTGAACCTCTTATACCTTCCGGACTCGAATCTCCCTTTTATACATTTGAAATGGCTGTAAATAATTATTCGTTACCTAGTGGTAGTTATAAATTTAAAATATTATATATAATTGGTTTAGAAAAAAATGTAATTTTTGAAAATTGGGTGAAACTTGGTCCTAAAATATTACATTAACATTTAAATTTTAAAGAACTTAAACAGACAAGATAAAATACAATGATCAGGATAGTAAGGATGCACCGTTATGTATTGGAACTGATGCACGTTAAAATGTCTCATAAGTCTTCACGTTGTGGGATGGTAATTAAGAGTATTAGGTAGCAGTTCAAGTGTTATCTTTGTCACCTGACCATTGTTCAAAATAACAAAGTTCGTCATCAATAGATCTTATGTTACTTCTTTCATACTAAAACATTCACTCACCGTAAAAGAAACCTTATAGTACGAACTAACTGAACGGGAAAAAGTTTGGTGGTGAGATTTACGCTCTTTTCTTCATTAGACTTCGTCCGTAATTCGTTCCTAGTGTAGTCAGCTTCACACTATAAAACAACACTAGGGCTATTGGCGTCGGACCTTGTAATTTTGAACCATGGTCAATTGACAAGAACGACACCTGAGCTGGCACCT
Organism: Trichonephila clavata; assembly: GCA_019973975.1. Taxonomy (NCBI): domain Eukaryota; kingdom Metazoa; phylum Arthropoda; class Arachnida; order Araneae; family Nephilidae; genus Trichonephila; species Trichonephila clavata. The sequence goes on along the minus strand of BMAO01037671.1, from coordinate 140,734 downwards.
TCTCCGCTGTTAACTTCAACCGGAAGACTTTGAACCTGGATAGATTCAACGTGCATCAATCCCTCTGCATGAAGGGTATCAAACTCAAACTTGGGCCAAGCAAACAAGGTTTAACTGTAGGTGGGCCGCAGAAAGAATCAATGTTCATACAAACGTAGGTTTATTTCGAATAATACATTATAATAAACACGAATATAAAAGAACAAGAAAAATTTATTGTTTACGTTCTGACACTTGAAATCTCTTTCTACCATGTTTACTCACTTCCTGATGAGCTAGAGATTTGAAATATGGACCATAGCTCAGAATTGAATGGCAATGCATGAAAATGTGAAAAAAGATGGGGTAAAAAACGAAAAGAGGAATTTTATACCTTTTAGTCCGTTTTAAAAACATGTCACATTAAGTTTTTTTTTAAAATTTTAACTTGTTTGCTACTATTTTTCCTGTTTAGGAAGAAATATTTTTATTTTATTATATGTTATTGTGTGTGCCAATATATTGGCCGAACCGCGGGTCTACACATTGGGTTTTCAGTGGCTCAATGCTCGAACTCATGACACACTCCAGCCTCGAGTCTGTGAGCATGATATATATATGTGTGTATGTGTGTGTTAGGTGCTAGCGACTATGATATTAATACATATTACTTAATAATAATTCCATCAGTAAAGCGTCCATTTCATGCGATTCGTGATTTTTAATTGATTTCAATTAAGAGAAATCTTATTGCATAGGAAAATTAAGAAATATTTTTTAATTTATTTAAACTGTACGGATACTTTTATGTACATTTTTCGAAAACAAATAATGAAAAAATTATTTGCTTTTCTTCTATTAATTCTCACTAAATGGAATAAATTAATACAGTTGTATGCTTTGCTGTAATTAAATGACTGATGTATCAAAATTCAAATAAGAAAATAAACGACTGACACGGATGTTTGAATAATGAATCCTATTTTATACATTTATCTCTGCATTGTTCTATTGTACATAATTGAATCATTATTCATGATTATACCGCCATAGATTACAATGAATCTACGCGCAATATTAAATTATTTCTCTTAAACCTTGAAAAATTCTTGTATTAAGATAAATAGCAACTGCTGTAGTAACTTTATATTTCCAATTTATAGATACAGGTAGAAAAAAATGGCAGGTTTTCATTAATAAAAATTGTTGTGGTAGTCAATTTTTATATTAAAAATTTTTTACCGCTTGCTAATGACAAGAGATATTTCATTTTAACTGAAAAGCCATTGAAACTGATTAAACCTAAATATATTTGTGTTTTTATTTATGTATAATATTTAAAATCGAAAAAAATACACAAGAAGAATTTGAGAAATAAGGTGCGAAACCTGAAAAAAATACGTGTATGGGATGATTGATATTTTCAGTGTGCCATATAACTCCATTAAATAAAGCAGTATATCCAGAAAAAACTTGTTTCAAATGTTGGGGCCCCGATAAACTTGTCTTTGAAAAGGATTTTCAAGAGGCGAAAGGGAGATTACATAACTATCGTGTTCCATTTTCGAAACGGGTGATTTCGAAACACTGGATTCCTGAAGAGTCTACCTATAAAACTGGGCATGTATAAGTTATGATTTTTTGAAAAAATATTATTTATTAAAAATATTTTTTCTTTAATTGTTTTATTGGATTCCAGATACTTGCCTTGTAGTATTTTGGTCTTGTAGTATTTTGTATTCATATATTTCCTGAACAAATCTCATATGTTTCAATATTTTCTTTGTCTTTTATATGTTTCTATACGTTTTTATATTAGTGTGAGTATAATTAAAGCGCATATATTCATTATGAATGTTCCTTCGAACTTCAAACTTCCAAAACCTTAGAATAAATTTCTTAAGTATGATACTTAACAATAGAATATTTGAAAACAATTTATTTTTGTAAACTTGTGCACCTGTAAACGATCGAAGCAATCTACAATTCGTTCAGCAGCAAATGAAACTTGTCTGGTGTAGTGTTTCGCACATGTGAAGCATAAAGGAGTGCTTTAAACCAGACACTATCGCGATACATCTACGGCTTTTTAAGTGGCCCCCAAACCAGAAATCACACTTAATGAAACATCGGGAGTTTTTCTTCTAAAACTGATGCACGGCCAATCAACTGCATTTTTACATTTTATTTCTGAAAAATCTATTTTCAAATTATTTAAATTTTTAGGCATTCCATGTGATCCTTTCTTTTTGTTAAAACTTTCCGTTTTTCATTCAAAGCGACACCTGGTAGTTGCTTCTAAACTAATTTGAAAGAAAATGCCTGAAGCACATGTCGTCTACACACGATTTGATGCCACTCCGCTTATATTTAGCTGTAGGACGTTGTTTGAATGAGATTAAATTATAATTATTTTATATTCTTACCCCTAAAAATTTGGTTTGAATCAACCACGTGAACGAGGTTTACTTCACCAATAAATCTCGTAAACGACAAAATTGTAGCTTAACACGAAATTTTCGACGTCGCAAAGATAACGAAGACAAGGTATCTCAATCTTTTAATTTCGCTAAAGGCTTAGTTGCACTTATTGTGTAGCTAGCTCTATTACAGATTCCACATTCAAATCCACTCTTCGAGTTCTTCGTCTTGGACCGCGAAACTCTCCGAGTTTAACCACTTGATAATCGAAAATGTAAGAAAGTATAATACCGTAATATCTGGTGTATTACACGCACAGGCGCATAGCGCCCCCCCCCGCCCCTATATTTTCAAGCTACATATTTTAATTTTTAGGTACATTCGAAGTATAACGTGCACGCCATTTTTTACGAAAAAACTTGAAATGTAATCATGCAATACTCTTCTGTTTTGAAGTAATTTATTTGAGGCATTATCTCAGGCTTTCAAAAAAATAGTATACATCTAGAAGTACACATCTAGTCCTATAAGGTAAATTATTTCTTTTAAATAAACAGTGTTCCGATCTACGGTGAGTCTTAATTTTTAATTCCTACTATTATCTAACTTTCTCTCTATATTTATCTTTTTCAAATTTTCAATCGTTAATAAAATCCATTTTAAAGCACTGAAATGAGCTGAAATTTTATATACACGCTTATTTTGGATGGCAACACAGAAATTTAAGTGTAATTAATGAAAATAAATTGATTAAAACTAATTATTCAAAGAATTACAAATACAGCCACATTTGCTTCATTTTTGGCGACTTAACGACCCTTTTGGCGACTTGGGTCAAAACTTGAAAAAGTTTTTTTTATCACATTTTAAAGAGACATTTGAGCTGAAATTTTCTATACGCTATTGCTTTGGGTTACAATACGAAAATTTAATTATAATTAATTACAATTATTGAATGAAATTAATTATCTGAAAAAATTACAGATACAACCACGTTGGCTTCATTTTTAGCGACTTGGGTCAAAACTTTAAAAGATTTTTTTCCCTCACGTTTTAAAGCTGAACAGTTGAACTGAAATTTTATATACACGATTGTTTTGAATGACAATGCGATACTTTAATGATAATTAATAAAAATTAATTGCCACTTAATGTTGTGGTTCTGTCATATGTATATACATATTTATATTAATTGTAACTGTTTAATAAAAAGTAACTAAAATAATTTTTTTTGTTGATCTAAGTAGGAATTGACTTAATTTTTTTTTATATTACTTGTTTTGAATACTCTTCTCATTTTTAAACCGGCGTATAACACGCGTACCCATAAATTTCGATCTTATTTCTTGTTTTAAAAGTGCACATTATACGCCAGATTTTATGATAGTTTGTTTCCTTGTTTACCTTTTAGATTAAAAGTCATTAAAATTGAATTTGGGTGTTCTCATGAAAATATTCGATATTTAAAATTATAAAAGCGTAAAGAGAAAATATACATATTAGCTCAAAAATTTAAAATAAATAAAAATTTTAAACTATTATATCGGAATACACTTTAATAAATTAAATGCATAAGTAATGCACTGAGGAAGATTACTAATACGTTAGCTTAATATGTAGCAATTTTTCGGAATATTTAAAGTGTGTTTTATATACAGGTTCTGAATGAAAATTTCCTTTATTTAAAATTTATACGCAAATTCGTAATGTTTATTTATTTTTATGGTGCTATTTCGTCGATTTTAAGTGCTTCAAAATGGAATATTTAATTTCAATGTTTCATAATATAGTGTGAAAGGAATTTGTTCAATTTTTATTTTAATGTATGCAATCGTGTTTTCTCCGATTTAAATCCTTTAGGAAGGCCAATTTATTATTCATCTATTAATATAGGCTTTAGCATATTTCAAATACTGTTAAGTATGTGAATATCGCAGAGTTGGGAGAAAAATAAAACACGATGCTCATAAAATTTTAAATTAATCTCATTTTTGAAAAAAAATGTACATATATGTGTGTATCTGCACATCTTTATGTGTATTTTCTTCTAATACTATTATTTGTTTACTTTTTAAACATATGTTGCAATGAATCCTTTTTTCTTGACTTAATTTTCAATATATTTTCTTCGGCAAATATATACTTTTAAAGGTAAATAATCATTAAACTAATACAGTTTTTTTGTTAAAAAAATTAGAAGCAATCAATTATTTGTTAATAAAACCAGTAAAGTAAGAATTATGTTTTAATAGTATAGTGAACATTGTAATTTTTATTTTTGTTTTGGAATAGTTTATCTTGCGCCTTCAATTAAAACTTTTCTCACTTAAAGAGCAGAGCAATTATTTCCATTATTGGGGATTTTTAAAATAAATCCTATTACTTTCAAAAGTTATGCGCCAGAATTATTTACGCAAACATTAGCAAACTTAAAGGAAAAGAATCATTAGAATATTTTTTCCCCCTCTGATTCTTAAGGCGTGAAACAGAGAAACGATAACTTTAAAAAGTGCTGTCTAACTGATGAAACAAAGAATCAATCGTTTCCTTTCTAGAAATCCGGATAAATATTCCAACTATACAAGTCTTAAATTTCTTATTTATGGGTCTCAAATTAAATCGTACAATGTATGTTAAGTATTTTTTAATGTCTTAAATTTTAAATCGTTTGCAATTTATCAAGGAATGCCTTGTTAGATAATAGAGGGTAGAACCTATTTTTTGTTGTTGTTGGTACGTTTCAAAAATGGCTCGTTTACTAGCGTTTCATTAATTGATTTTTTACTAATGGTGAGTTAAAAAAAAGCAGGAAAACAGGAGTGTTATTGGTGATGGACCCTCTGAATTCTGAACCACGGTCAAATGAGAGGATGACACCTCAGGTGGTACCCCACTCTCCAAACTTCCACACCACACCAATGTGTGAACTTAAAGCCTCGGCAACATTTAAGCCTCATGCATTAACCTCTCTCTATACGACTGGTATATTTGTGGTACCGCTTTCGCGTGCACTCACGATTCGATCAAAATATCGTCAGTTACCGGTCAGTTTACCGGTCATCACGTCCCGATTTCTTCGTTTGACCACTCCCTTGATGTGTCTCATCCCTATGACTACTATTATCGCAATTTTTACCATCTAAACGCGATTTGTGAGCTTTTATTCTGTGGTAATTTGTCGTCCCCTTGCAACTGTCCACCCTCTGAATTTATCGGTCGAATTCGGCAATACGCGGTATATATATTAAAAATATAGCTTGTTCTATTTGATAAGATAAACAAATAAATACTTTCTCTCTAATTATTCCTCTGGAATGGATTTGCACTGTTTTGTATAGACAAATGCATATTTGCAACATTCGTTACCGCCCCTATGGTTGGTATCCGAAGTTTTGAGAATAGTTTATTAAATAACCGAATTAATTAGTTCGATTTTATCAAGGACTAATTAATTCACACTATGAACTCAAACTAATATTAATTAATTTGATTACATTACTAGTAAAGTCGAACATGGGATTACTTTGAAACGGATTCTGTTGGCTGTAATTGGATTATTTTCTTCGCTTCAGTTCTGTAAGTCTTGATTATACTCTAATGAAAACATTTTTCCAATTCTGAAGAGTTTATTTTACAGTGAAACGTATGTTGCGAAAAATAGTTGTTTTTATATATACCCTATCCCACATTATAAATTATGTTTGGGTTTTAAAATAAACACAAAATATCCAAGTGTCAATAATTCAACTAAATGTGATCCCTTGTTCTCAAAAATGCTATTTTTAATCAAATTATTTTAATTTAGTTACTAAATATCTGGATATTTCTGAGATCTGTCATGTTAAGCTTAAGAAATGTCTTTATTTTCTCTAATAGAAATTTGAAGGACGAAATTTATTTTATGTAATTATTAAACACTATGATTGGGTGCGTTGTATTTTTTTCATTCATTTATATTTTCCTAATTTATTCATAAATGAAAATTTCGTTCTAAAATTATTAAATGAATCATTTTTAAAATGGGATTTTTAAAAGTATGATTTAATTATTTAAGACGATTTTGGTAAAATAATTTTAAATTATACTATTGTATTGGAAATGAAATAATTACAAGTTTTAGTGAACCACAGAAGAATTATCTCAATGAAATGTATTTGACAGAAATAACATGGATATTATTGTGTTTTCATATCCTTGGAATTAAGGATATCATATTCAAAGACTAACGCAGGCGAAATAACCATGAGTTTTTGTTTATATGGACGCGTACAAAAATCAATCATTGAACGATAAATTTAGTTTTAAAGCACAATTTTTTTTAAAAAGTTGTAATTACCTTTTAGTACTAGATCGATTATAGTATTCTGTCAATTAAGAATGATTGCGCATAATTGACAAATTAAGCCATTATATTTCTATCAAAACGTTTCTTTTTTTGATTGCTGATAAAGTGGACTGTGTGTTTGTGAAACGTTTATCCTCTTAATTTTCTCTTTTGATTGTAACCTTTATCCCTGACTTTTAAAGAAAAAGCAAGAAGAAGAGGCCCGTTTAGAAAATGGATGGCGTTGCTTCAACAGCTGTGTTACATAATAGTGCACCCAACAAAGGGGAGGGGGAGTAAGGAGAGAATGATGAACGGTAGAGAACAGAGTGTGAGGTTGTATGAGAATTGATTAGTCTAAGTAGCTGTAAAATAAAATTTATTTGTTGGATAAATGTCTAAGTCGATTTAATATTAGTAATATCTGCTTAAAGGCATATTTTTGGTGAAATTTTTGAGATAGTTTAAAATAATAGTTGATAGCAGGGGCGTAGATACCTCCGTAACAATGATAGGAGACCCCCAAGCTACAGGGGTCCCAGTATGTGTAGGTAAAATAGGGTAAGGGGCCCCTCAAAAATGCATGCAAGGAATTTTAATATATATATATATATATATATATATATACAGTATTTCTAGCCTTAATGTGACCCAATAGCTAATTCCCGAACCGTTCGGTTTAGATATGCACTTCCAATTTGAAAAATGTTTTAAAAAAGGTAAAGAATGTTTTTACGAGCTTTTCGAACCAAAAAAAAAATCCCTTCACAAAAAAATTTAAAAAATTAAATTTTTATACGGTTTCCAAGTCCTATCACTTGTATTTAGGAAAAGATGCAGTACACAAAAACAAAGTAAACACAAAAGTTTCATTTTATTACGATAAAAATCTGACCGAGTTTTGCCTACATAAATTTGAAGCATCTGAATTGTTTAGAAAAGAGGGTTGTATATAAATTGAGTTTCGAGAACAGTAATTCACTATCTACAGAAAGAGCAGAAGAAAAACATCATAGTAATATTTTAACATCGTAGTAAACATCATAGATTGAAAATTTGTATTGCTGTATGGCAAACAATAAAAATTAAATTAAAGAAATACAGCTTGTTCCGAAAAGATTAAAACAGCTTGTTTTAACAAAAAACAGCAAAATAATACAGGATTTGCTGTTCAAATTATAGCATAATGTGGTATGATGTGCCAATCATGAATCAGGGGCTTTATTATATCAGAATGACCAAATTAATTTAAATAATGGTGAAGGCACGAAGTGTGGCACGAGACAAGGGAATACGTTTATGACAACTCCCAGTCACAAAAGCGTTGAACAGCACGGGCAATTGTACAATAAGATGGATGTCTTCGAGTGGGAAACTTAATGGCATAAAGTATTGCCGCCTCTCTCTTATTTCGATTACACTCCCTATTTCGCAGTACCATTTCGCAGTATTCTTCATTTGTATACATCTCGTTCTCCCGTACTAGAATTCATAATATTAGAATACGACTGTATGCTATTACAAGCGACTACACAACAGATTTTTAACGTTCGTCGTGATCAGCAAAAACGCAGAAAATCAGACTGAAGCTGTAGCATATAAGTCTTATTTTTTTTGGAACTGCTTTTAAAATGTTTCCTTCGTCCAAAATATTTTATTTTTCTATGTTTTACTTGTACACAGAATAAATTTTATTTCTTAAGTACTCAATTATTGCATTAATAACGTATGCTTTTAAATTTAAAAACGATTTACATAAAAGGGATGTGCAAGAGCGAAAGTTTCCTGGCAGAGCTCCAACTAATTTCACTTTGGAGACGGCCCTTACTAGCTTCTTGAAAATAGTAGAAGAAATGGGTAAAATATATGATTTTCAAAGTTCCATAACTCGGCCAGTTTTTATCGTAATAAAATGAAACTTTTTGTGTTTACTTTGTTTTTGTGTGTACTGCATCTTTACCTAAAAAAAGTGATAGGACCTGGGGACCGTATAAAAAATTAATTTTTGTAATTTTTTTCTAAATGGTTTTGGTTCGAAAAGCACGTAAACACATTCTTTACCTGTTTTAAAACGTTTTTCAAATTGGAAAAGCATATCTAAACCGAATGGTTCAGGAATTAGCTAATGGGTCACATTAAGGCTGGGCACCCTGTATACATATACGCTTATAAACATCCTGTAATTGAAAAAATAAAAATTTTAATTTACATCATGTAACAATTTATTAGTAAATTTGTATAATTGTTTGATACTTCTTTCACATTCCGTCACTTGATCCAAGCTGGCTGTAAAGCCAGTACATAGCCAAGCTTAGGTATACATAGAAGACTCTACAGAGATTCAACGACAGTAACTTTTTGCGCTAATCGTTTTTTTTAAAAAGTTATCTGATTGGAAAGTAAAAAAAAAATCTTATATAATTTGGTAAAGGACTGAAATAACACATTTAGCATAAATAGAGCGATTACATCAAAAATCCAACAAGGAACGTTTTAAGGCATGGACCAACTGCACTCAGACCCAGGGATTCGTCTCGTTCTCGGCTCAGTCTCAGTAAAATAATGATCTGAATAATTTTGATCGTCAGATGTTATTCTTGTGCGTATTCTCCAAAAAACTGGGAATTTCGAACTATATGCCTGCTGGCGACAGAAGCTAGACTGCACTATGATATGTCGTATCTATTACCTGTGTCTACCGCCATACACCATCATTACTCGTTTAGGCGAAAAGGCGGTTCAATTTGTGCCTTGGTCTGTTACATTTTGTGTCACTTACATTTATTTGTTTCTTCTCGCGTACATTTGTTCGTCTTATACTGAGATTTAACCCGGCACATCTCATGCAGGGTATATCTTACCCACCGCCTAACTTTTTTCAGGACTCCATCTAAACATTTTTCGGAAAATGAATAGTTTCTCGTGTAGCTGACTTTAAGGTCATATCCATTGAGGGGTCTTAGTTTGTAGGCGAATTCTAAATGTATATTTTTAGATACCACCTCTTCGGGTATGTTATACCCTGCGCTTGAATCGCCATTACAGTTCTAAATGCACGAGCACGCTTTAAAATCTTTCTTATGCAATGGCGCATTATTGTAGTTATGATGAAGAAATGTGATATTTAAGTAATTTTAGATAATTTAATAGATATAGTACAACTGTATTTTCGAATGAAAAAAGCCTCTTTGCGGGGATGATGAGGAAGAAATAAATTAACTGAGGGAGCAATTATCGTCCTTAATAAAATGATCACATCATATTCAATGGCTAGAAAATGTAAGCTCGTTAGCCTATGGCAATATTTTTTGTGTTGTGACAATAAATGCGCAAATTACTTTATTAAGTAGACAGAAACCACCTACAAAGCATCGCTGATTTCTGAAGTGTTTTGGATTTCGATTTACAGAAGAATGTAGAAACCAGCAAGCAATGCTTCTATGAAATTTAAAAAAAATTCAGATCCAGGGAACACATTGCACTCACTCGCGACGAAGACTAAAGGAGTGTATAAACAATGCACTGAATACCCTAATAAAACGAATAAAAAAACTATATTTACGTGTGAAAAGTGTTATAAACATGTTGTATTTTCTATTTTTCTTCCTTTTCACCTTTGCATGTAAATTTTACAGTAAAAACAGAATGTGAACTCTCTTGGGTATGAAATACCCTACGCGTCAACTTTCGGTCGTTTTTTTCGCGAGTGAAGTGCCGTTTTAATAGGGACGCAAGTAGGGCCGGGTCTACTTTTGCATAGGTCTCATTAATTCTTAAGATGTCATTGACTCTCACATAAATTAACACAGTTTTGTGCTTTTTTTTTACATGGAAAACAGTTTTCGTTGTAATTTCCTCTATTTTTTTCGTTGTGACATCAAAATAAAAAATGCTAGTTATCGTATTCTCATTTTGAAAGCATATTTGTTGTAATAAAAATTTTATACTATACCTGAAGATAGGATGATTGCGGTATAAACTGGTTGCATTAGAGCGAACAATAAAATCCTAGTGTAATAGAAAATTCTGTAGAAATAAGAATAAACATCTAAATTATTATTTTGCACTTTTTTGAACTAAAAATATAGTAATACTACAAGCATATGCGGATTAGTGTTTACGTATATTTCCTCTAATCCTATTGGGAAATTTTCTTCAGTGTTATATTATTATCCAATCAGGCTTCTGCCTAAATGGTCTATTTCTGACTTTACATAGCATTTAGATTTGCCCCTAATATCCATATTCTTCCAATGATAATTAAGTTTCTGTTAAACGTATTCAACTTAAGTGGGCAGAGAACTTCTTCCATCAAATTTCTGAAATCTGATCATCAGCGAATTTTAGTCGAAACTTAAATATTCTGATCCGAAACTTTACTACTCTCGCCTTAGATATCATCTAAGTTAAGATTAAACTGCTCTTCAAATGTGCTGGTGTTCTTCTGTGTAACTGTTTTTGTTTAACTTTGCGCTATTCAAATAAGCTGCTTTAAGCAGACTGCATGTAGCTGCATTTTCATTTACGGGATTGCTGATAAATTGAGAATTTCCTTCCGGGTTTCGTAACGGACGAGTGTCACATCATTTATTGACGTCACCACGCAGTTGGAAATAATTGACTCATCACCTTATATGCAATGAATAAAAGTAATGCATTTTTATGCATTCACCTTACGTTTTCTGAATTGTTTGGTATTTGTACGGGATATATGTTCATAAGTTTGTCAAGAAAAAATCTAATATTAGGCGTAATTTGTTAAAATAAAAATACTATTAGAATATTTTAATTTTAATTAAGGTAGAGACTAGTTTTTAAATTACTTAATTTTTCTTTGAATGAGAATATTTAAAAAAAATTTTAACCGAGCTTTTTTTATTGCTCTTGTATTTTACAAAACATATGAATCAATATAATGTATATAAAATAAGTCGTGTGATATAATTTATATAGTTTAATTATACTATAATTTTTGGAAAAATAAATATGGTATGTTTCTCAATACCATGTGTGTGTGTGCCTTTTTTCTTCAAAAAATCACCCTAAGGTTAAAACATGTACAAAGGACGAAATGGAAAAAATCCTGTAATTTTCGAACTTGTTGCAATGGGGGCGAAAATTACGAGTTAAATAGTTTCCAATCAAATCAGTGTAAAGTAAAACGCCAGGCGTGTAAGTATGATAATTTTATTTCTAGTAGCACTGTCTGAAAGCATTTTTTCATTTGTTATCTTGTGCTCTGACTGTGATAGTCGTAATTTCTGCGGCATTTTTTGGTTAGGAAAATGAGTGGGAGGAGAAATTCGTATACGTCACGGGGTCGTCGATCTATCTTTCTTGCCTTGGATGAAAAACTCGCGGCATGATGATAATATGTATTGAGTTATCCCAAAGAGTGAATGTGAGTTTTACAGACTATTCAAAAACTTGATTGCAGGCACTGTCTTTGATGGATTTATGTGACTTTTTTTTTCTTTTGGAGCTAAAGTTTCATTCAAAATACTCAAAAAATTAAAATAGCTCTCGCATGGTTTACGATAAATGTTTAAATGGTAGTTTTTCTAATCTACATTTATTTTTCGTCATTATGGGATCGGTATGTGAGGTGACCACGTACTTTAACTTCAAAAAAATTTCAAAAATTCTCGGCACGGTATATCTCACTTGATATATTTAGCTGTGTTATATCGGATAATAAGTAATTCACATTGATATATTCAATTTGAAATATTACATTACTGTCTCAAGTAAACACTGATATTTTAGTAAAAAAAAAGGCGGCGACTGTGTTTGGGAAAAATTATGATAAAAGCCGCATTATATATATTTACTATACACGATATCAAGAATATTTCTCTTACAATATTACCAGCGTGATCCTTTTATATAATTATTCTATATGTAAGCTTCGTTACTTTTCCTGTTATAATATTTATAGATATGGTTCATTTAAATTCATAAAAAATGCATGCTCTATTATTTAGATACGTGAATAAATATTTCTATTAAATTAAATAGAGAAAGAGAGCTTATTAATTTCCGTTATATATTATAGTATGTTTTAACTTGAAATTTGCATATTGATTCAATACTTAATTTTTTATGTATGAAAATGGTATGAAAAAGTAATTGTTTTATACTCTACAATTTTTATTTCATAGTTTATGTCTTTATTTATTTGATTTAATGTTACTGTTAAAATAAACATAGGCTGTTCATGATGTGTTCCGTGATTTTTGATTTCCCGTTTTGGTGATGAGGATGAACCTGAATTAGTACCTAACTTTCCCGTCGTTCATACCACATAACATGAGGATTCTGAAATCCTTTTGAATTTAAAGTATTTCATAGGATCTTATTGCGTATACCCGCGATGGTTTTTATGTAACTCGGACTCGAATTTTTCCGATAATGAAACTCATGCTACAGAAGCTGGTTACCCATAATTTAGATACAACGAATGATGTGTATCTGTTTACTCGAATCTAAGCCGCACCATTTTTCCTGTATTAATGCTACTCAAAATCGGGTGCGGCTTAGAATTGAAAGCAAAACATTTGTTGAATGAGGGAAATTGAATTTCCACCCCTTTCAAAAGGAATTATGCAACTGTCCATTCTAGAGACTTGTATTGATGAGTTATCCCATTCCGCAATTTACCTCCAGTATCCAGTCAATCCTAAACATCGTTGTCGGCTCGTATTTAGGAAATTTTTTTTGTATACTCTTTTTTTTAATCACCTAAACATCAAAGATATCGGTGATTGCATCAAAACGAGTTCACTATGACTCAAATATGGAAAGGGAGGCAATATTATATGCAGAAAAATACTGAAACAGAGCAGCAACTACTAAAAATTTGACATTGATGATGCAAATATACGTCTATAGCGTAAACAAAAGCATATTTTTGATGGTAAGTGTTCAACAGTCTTTAAAAATTCTTCTACATTCTTGAAAAATGTTACAAAAAAAATAAATAAATTGGATGGCATGGAAGACGACGCCTATACCAATTCCGAAGTCAGCTGTTAGAATGAGAGTGACGAATCATTTTCGAAACATGAAGCTGACAGTTATAGGCTCATGTGCGTATTTGAAAGTTCTTAATACTGGTAAAACAAAAATTAATTATTAACTTCTTGTTATTTCTCATTAAATTATTTTCTTTAAAATTTCTGAAATATCGGATATGGATAAACCTTTTACTGAATATATTAAAAAAAAATTTTTTTTGCAAAAAATGTGGCGAGAACTGGGCGTGCGGCTTAGAATCGATGACAAATGTTTTTCACAAAAACATTTTGAGAAATTGGGGTGCGGCTTAGAATTGATGCTGGCTAGATTCGAGAGAATACGGTATTTCATATTTTCTGTTAATTCAAACTGATTTTATGTTATTTTCTTTGGATTCAATTTCTATGCTATGTCGCGGTAGCTTATTGGTCATGGTCACGAACTCGTGGCTGACGTTATCGAGTCGCAGTTTCGTGTCCTACATACATTGAGAACCTTCCGTATTGAGGGACTCGTGTGCGTTAAATCTGTCGAGGCTGTATGGCCCCATTTGGTATAGCGGGAAAGTTTGGAGATGGGGATTCCAGTCAGGTATCGTCCTCATTACTTGACCGTGGTTCAAAATTACGAGGATCGTTGCTTTATAACGTGACCAATGGCGTAACGGAGTACGTCCTCCCCCCCTCCCTGCAAAGTCAGGTTTTAGGCCTCCAAGTTGGATTTTACAAGGAGTAGTTACACGGTGGCATTCAGGCTTTGGGCCCCCTGGAACCTTGCCCCCACACCGCGACGCGGGGGTGTAGGTTACGCCACCGAATGTGACGTTAATAATTACTCACTCACTCTTTTCATTGTAGAGATTATTTGAAGGGAGTATTAACAGGAAATGTTTCTATTCTAGAAGCGGTTTTACCGGGAGATCGAAGGGCACGCGTCCAAAGCCTTAATTTCCGATTAAAATTTTTTCTACAAAAAATAATTTTACATTTTTTTAAAATTAAAAATATGAAAAATGCTTGTAAAAATTTGTCCCATTATAATATGGTGACTTGTTAAAAATATGAGTAACATCTACTTATATTTTCACTGTAATTCCTTTTTTTCGGACACAATATTTGTTTCTGCTCTAGGGTCCTTAACCGGGGTTAATTCTCATTATTTATGTTTTTGCTTGAGTCAGATTATACACTAAAATTATGAGAAAGCTTAGAATATCGGCTTATTGGATTTTACTGCTTTTTTTCGGTAATATCACGTGATGTTAAAAGTTATGAAACATTACAGTTTATATTGCCGTTGACCATTTAAAACTCTTAGATTGATTACACAATCACGTTAGGTCATTGTACGTAGAAATATTTTTTTTCAAACGGAATTTTAAAATGCGTTTTTCTGCTCTATTATGTCGGTTATGGTCATTCGGATTTCAAATACTTTAATTCAGGGTTTTCTTAAAAACAATTGTCTGGATTGTAAACAATAAATTCAGTGGACCTAGATGCAAACATGAAAATATGAATGAGAAATTTTCTCTCACTTAGCAAGAAAAAGAAAAATTTATTTTCGCTCTTACCTCAAATGCCCCTACTCCGAAAATTGCATAATTTTCTGTGCCCTTCGTCTTGGTATTGTATTTTCAATGTCGCGAATGAGTGAGAGAATATTAATGTCGCACTATTCTGCTACACGAGGGCTTTTGGCGACGGACCTCGTAATTTTGAACCAGGTTTCAGTGACGAGGACGATACCTGAGTTGGCACCCCCTCTCTTACTACACCACACCAACGAGAAGACGTTTGAGCTCTCGACAGATTTAACGTGCATCGCTCCCCTACACGGTGCGTCTTTAGTGGTGCTGGCTCGAACTCATGACACGCCAGAAACTATCCGATACCTTGACCACTAGGCTACCGCGGCGTACTTTCAATGCCGCATAGTTTAAATAGTGATGCCTATTTGTTTGTATCAAGCTTCCTTCACAAGCCGAGGTTCTCGTATCAAACAATGTTATAAACCAACCCCAGAGTTAGGTTAAGGAAAACTCACGGGAGAACCAGTTACAGTCATAACCAAATGAGTGAAATAAGCACTAGCCGTAAAAGAAAATCAAATTTTATCTCATTACTTCTATTAAAAAATACTGTTTTTGATATTTTAGTTTTTATTTCTTGGTACTATTATGTAATGTTAAATTATGTAATGTTAAATAGGTAATCATTAATTTACAATGGAAGCTTCACAGATTTATTTGCATATTATTAAAGATTCTATCAAGAAAAAATCATTTATACTTGAACTTTTAGAGTTATATGTAAACATCTGTAAAAATCCCCAATATCAACCCCGCATACATATTCCACGAATCCTTTTACGTAATATGTTGTATTATTGCAAAATATTTCTATAATATGTTAAATATATTGCTTCAGTGTTTTTCAGTATGTATTTTTATAATCTTTAGTACAAAACAAATGGAAGATCTATGGATATTTTCTGAAGGAAGAATTTATTCGTATAGGAGAAATCTTTTAAATTTCGTAACATTTGTATATCGAATAGATATAATGCTCAGCACACAAAACCTTTTATATTTCTTTCCTTGCTCTCTCTCTGGCTTCCTTAATAAAAACAAGGCATTTTATTACGGAACAAATGTTGGGAAATATTCTGTATTTCTAAGGTTTCAGTGTATTTGTTGCTAAAAGGCATGCTGTTTTGTGTTTTTATGTTATAAGAAGACACAAAGGTAGAGAAAAGTAATGGTATCTAATAGGTCACGAGAACTCGACAATCGTATTTTTTCCCCATAAACTATAGGGAAAATATATTTTTTTCCTATATATATTTCCCTTTTCTACTTCAATGATTATTCCATTTATTTATTTTTATTTTTCAAATGAACTATACATTTTAAGGAGAAAAGCGATTAACTCGTTTTTTCACTCATCACGGTATCCCCACAACTATCAGACCAACAGACTTGAAATTGGGTAAGCAATTTTCTGTCATGAAGTAGTGATCTGCTATGAACGGATTTAGCGAAAACCGGCCCCAAAGGTGTTTTCAAGGGGATAAAGGGTGTTATAGATTAATATTCCCGTTTTTAAACTGTTAGTGAGTGAATATTAGCGTCCCACTGTTCAGCTACACGAGGGCTTTTTGGGGACGGTCTGCGTAATTTTGAACCATGGTCAAGTGACGCGGACGACACCTGAACTGGCACCCCCTCTCCTAACTACCACACCACACCAATTTAAACTGTTAGACCTGCAGCCTTGAACTTTGTGGCAGCCATATTTCTTTTAGGGAATAGAGATCAGCTACAGAAACGGTTTTGTGAAAATCGACCTCGACGGGAGTTAACAGGCAGAAAAGAGAAAAATTCTTGGTTTTTTAACAGTTAGCCACATACTTGATATTTGGTAAGCATGTTTCTTTTGTTGGATAGAGAGAGATCTGCTAAGAACAGTTTATACGGAAATCGGTTTCCATAGGAGAGAAGGGGAAATTTCTGGGTCGGAAAGAGAGAGAAAATCCCATTTTCGAACTAATAGACAATCAGTAATAAAATTTGATATCCATGTTTCTTTTGTTAAAATGAAATTCGCTAAGAGAGGATCAAATGGAAATCGACTTTCAGGGAGGTTATATGCCTTATTGATAAAAAAAATTTCTTTTTCTAACTATTGGATTTATATTTGAAATTTGGTAAGCTTGTTTATTTGGTTCAATATAGATCCATTAAAATTGAATTTTGCGGAAATATACTTTGACGGAGGAAGTTACGGGAGCGTAAAAGATCATTCTAACTCAGTTTAACAAATTTAAGTTCTGTCCTTTTTCAATCAAGAGGTGAGGATTATGAGGATGTTTTTCAATGCATTCGAACGCTTAATACTTGGATTTAGGTATCAGTATTTTATATAAATAGTATATATTCACACAACATCGTGAAATACTTATTGAAATGTGCCTGTAACGTCTGGTATGAAATGAATGACCTCGTGATCATCCTAAATCTTTATAACGTTTATGAGGATTCTAAATAAGTTGATAAAAACGTAAGCAAAAGAACGATAGAAAAAAAAAATTACATGTCAGTTTCGTAAACCTCCACCCCAGTACCCCTCAACCCACTTCCAGCATAACTATTTTAACTGTAACTTAGTTCCCTCTCTCAAGCCACGTGCACGAAATTCACTCTCTCGTCTTAGACGCTTATTGCAGTACCCTCGCTTTAGTCATGGCTTGGACTACAGAATGATTTATTGATGCATTACAATAAACTAAATTACGATCTATGGCTGCGTGATTTCTTCACCCCAGTTTTTCACTCTCACTCTTGATAGAAGTACTTCAGAATCACCATATCTATATAATGTTTTCCTTCTGGGGAATTTAAATTCATTTTGTCGATTTTCAAATATATTTTTTATTACTTTTTTTTATCATGCTGTGTAAGTTGCTCTTATTACTACAGCTGCAGAAGTTCAAGTTATTATTTTTTTTAATTTTATATAAAGACTTCATTTATTTATTTCATTTTCTGCGATAGCACCAAATTTATGAAAGCAAATTTATTACTTCCTTTATTAATTGCGATGCTATTGTTATTTTGTATGTAATTTTTGCTTTATTTTTTGGGTATTCACACATTTCCTTTGTCAAATAATAACTCGGATAAAACCCATTGTGCCATGTCCCATAAAACATAAAAGCCCCTTTTTTTGGCAGAAGAATTTTAGAAATCCCTATGCGTTTAATTGAGACGTAATTGCGCGGGATTTATTGCAGTTGGAGGAAAGAGAAATATTTTTATTTAGCTTATAAAAATTATTTCTTATGTCTGCCTCCGAGTCTAGCCAAAGTAGATTTGTCTGGAACGTTTGAATTGAATATATATATATATATAAAGAAATTTTTATGAAATTAGAAGGAAAATACAGTTTCGGGGTACTAATTATAAGTTTTTTTAGCTTAAGGGATTATTATCCACTTGAAACTGAGTTTTTTTGTCGTGTATTTGCTTAAATGGAAATACAGTAGAATTCCGAAAACTCGGTCTAATGTGGATTGAAGAATGACCTAGTAAAGAGATGGCGAATCCATGCGACACAATATTTTAAATACGCCACTGATCAAAATGGTTTGTATTTTAGTTCAAAATAACAAAGTTCACAATGAAGTATTACGAACAAACGCGAGGGATTCGTTGCGGTGCGGCGGGGAGAGCACTCGTTTGTTATTGCCTTAGTTACGTCGTGGACTACAATTGCTAATGATGCAAAGTTTTTCTATGCATAGCATAGCAAATTTCTTTGACACACAACTGTATTTTAAAGTTTACTTGTGTTACATTTACGATTATTAATAGTTATTTAACACTGCTAGATTGTGATAACGGTCGGTTCCTTCTTACATCTCAACCCTCTTGTCTACCTGTAAACCCGGCTAGATGTGTGGGAGAAACTGAAGGATCCCCCCACAGACATGATTTCAATCTAATCAATTTATTAATTCCAAATATCAATTAGACACAAAACAAATCTAATTAAGGTAGATGATTAAACAGTAGAGCGCAGAGGTGAGATTCCATAACACGGGGATACTACTACAGACCCTCAACTGAATCTAAGACAGCTTAAATACGCTCAAATATAACTACGTCGCACGCTAATAAGCTAACTTCTACTTAATCAAGCTCATAATACCTGTATTTTTTATGCATCGGATCCTACACTGGAAACTTGCAGGTGATCTCTTCGGCTTGGTCAATGTCGTTGGATCCACGTCTGTAATCTTATTCCTGGACAACTCTAAGACCTCTAACTAATTTCACTCCTCGCAGAATTTATGTTAACTCTTACTTGTCAACTCACAAACTCGCGAAACCAGAATTTATATAATGTACTTCATTTACATAATCGCGCTTCCTTACTCGGTGAAAGTTGGTTGAAATAAATATTTTCCTAAAAGAGTCATGGAGGGATTAGTAGAACCACGTATAGATCCGTCACAAGTTCAGCGAAAAAATAAAATGTGCAGATTAATAAGTGTAGCAGAGTATTTGAAACTTGGTGAATCAAGAAATATGGCATGATTAGTAAAGGCGACAAAGCGGTGAGTGTTTTATATTCTGGAACAGTGGTATGGATATCATCATCTGTGAAACGGATGCTAGACACATTTAACTGCTTGAAAAAGCTGGTTCATGCTATTTTAACCGTATTTTCTTCTACCTATGTTAGAGTGTCATTATTTTCAGAGAGGAATAACATTAAGATCTCTTTTAGAAACGGTTTGGCAGATGACTTCAAATCTGCACGCATTCTGCTAAAAGTAACATCTTACAATCCTAATATGTTATTTTTCATTTAATCTGCTACAGCAGAAATCACACTAATGTTACTTTGATTTGAATTACACGTATAACTAGAACACTTACTACTATACAGTGTAAAATATATTTTTTAGAAGTAAATAAAGAGTTTTGATTTGTTAATATTTAGTTTTATTACTTTCCTAATAATCACAAATCAAAATTACTGCACGTCTATACCTCATTAAACTTTTCTTTAGAAAAAATGGCACATTGATCCATGAAGGTTCGCCACCCCTCACCTAGTTTATGAAAATGCCAGCTTATCGAGAATAGGATTAAAAAAAAAGAATAAGTACAAGTGTTTCCTCAGAAAATATTGCACTCCACTTGTATGTTAGACAATAGAACAGAAAATAAACTGCCCATATACCCTTAAACAAATGGAAAGTACATACTTTTTGAATTCATACAGAACATTTACTATATGAAACTGAAGACTAAAAAATATACAGTATACAGTAATTTACCTCATATCAGACACACCTTAGAAAAACACTTTATGAAAACATAAAACTGTCTGCAATGAAAATTAAGAGAAACCGAATTTGCAAAAATTAACATTTTTTTAGAGAGATGCGTAATGTTTTGTTGTCTTCCGTACTGCACCCTAGGTTATACTACTTCATCACGAAGTCGACGAAAGAACAGTAAGTCCACTGTTGACGCATCTTGTTCAAAATAACAAAGGGCAGTTTCCAAAGCCTCTAGTCTTTCCCTATGTGATATTTTAGGAATTCCTAACAAGGACGTCTTAAGGCATGGGACAAATTAATTACTTTATTCTTATATTGAAATTGTTTGTTACTTTTCAGTTCGATTAACTATAAAAGCGTGCAATTTAGTTTTTCAACTGCAATGCATTTATTTCTATTTTTTATTAGTTCTTAATATTCCGAGGTTCCCATAAGAATTAAAAAACTAGAGGGAGAAACATTTTTTTTAAAAATTTTAATATCTGTTATTTAAGATATACATTCAAGAACTAATAAAATCGATCTTATAAAATTGAAAACAATGATCATAAAATTTTCGCATTAATAAATTATATGAATTGTAAGAAAAAAGCACAAATGAGTAATTTCTAATTCTTCTTGATCAAGAAATAGGGCCAATTTTCTCATAAAATGCCTGCAGTGTGTCTTTGAAAAATCGAAATGTCATCAAAGTTCGTGTTGTATTATCATTACACAAGGAATAAATGTAGGAAACATTTATAATTTTTTGTGTTCTCTCTACTCAAATTAGAGAGACGTTGTTCGATTTGTGCCTTACTGCATTGTAGCATAGAAATAAATTGTAAAATCGATGTTCACGTGGTTGAAGAATACCATCCTACATGTATGATAATCACCACTTCAGAATGCTCTAAGTTCCAATAATCGATATTCGCAAATAAACAGAAATGCAATTTGTAGAGCCAAGGTCAAAAACATTTGTATCATTACCACCTGTTGTTTTCTGCCGCTCTAAATCCATTCATTTTTTCCTATTAGCTGACTTTCTTAGTTTTTTTTTTTATTATTGTTATTCTCTTAAATATCTTTTTCTTCCGTATGTGAAAGGTTTTTTACTGAGCAACCTGCTGAAATTTATGGGGCAAATACATGGTGGATTTAAGATTTGTTAATTTATGAACGATTTGTCGAGATACGAAACTAGATAAAAATTGGGTCGATTATCAAAAACGTGAGGCAGATTGTGGGATATCGTTTGTATTGTATTTATTGAGTATTAAAAACCGATGAGGAAGATTGTGCTGAGAATTGCCTAAAGTATATAATTACATGAGACAGAAATTCTACCACTAAATCATGAATGATGTAACAGATGATTGTTTCTTCTGCATTTCCTGTTTAATTTTCTGGCTGAAATTGATATGAGAGTTTGTTAAGTTTCATCCTGTCATTTAATTTGCGTTGATTAAATTTGATTGAGGAAATTTTATAACTACGCAATTGATTTAAAAATTGGGAATGGGTTAATCCCAAAGGGAAGATCTAAAAAGTGTGGGAATGGGAGAAATTATTTTAATAGCTCGTTTATCCCGTTTAGGACGGAACCAGTTTTTTTACTATGAAAATGAGGACGACAAACGTAAAAAAAAGAATTACAACGTAAATATATGAAATATTTTATTGATTCAAATTAAAGTACACTAATTACGCTTGCATCACTTTTAATTATTTACTTAAACGAGTATTTTTCCATTGAACGAACTTTTTCTGTCAATATATCATTTTTTTAATGTATCGGAAGTCTCGGAGCAAGAAACATTCTTCATATTGAATTTTACGGTAAGTGCTGCAGCTAAAGTACCAACATTCAATCTTGATTTCTCACTCGTCCAAAAATCCTTACGAATCGAAAAAACTCTTTCAACTGCTGCATTAGTTCCTGGGCAGCAAAACGAGAATTCAACTATAATAACTAAATTTTCATATGGAATGCGTTCATTTTTGAACTGGTTAAATATTTCCACCTATCATTAATCAATTTCAGCATGTTGATTTTCCCATTGTTCTAATTTATCAGAATTTTTCTATACATTCAGTGTGTTCTTCAAACAGACGGTAACAGTTCAGCTGGGCATCTCTGAATGGAGATTAATAGATTAGCTTTAAAATATTGAAGATGAGAATACTTTTTGAGGAAGGACAGAACCTATAAAAGGACTATCTGTTGTAAATTAAATATTAATTATATAGATGGCGCTGCAAGTCATCCGAGAGATGAGTACTTTGTTTGGCTTCTAGAGTCAGAGTTATGTAATGTTCTTTGTGCTGTGTACTTGTCTTCTATGTTGTCTTCGAAATAAACCAAAATGCCAAAAGGATGGTGTGAATCATTGGAATGATATAAAGATTTAAGGGAAATATAATCGTCTTACTGACCATGGAATTAAAGATTAAGGAAATATAAAACTGTCCTTCCAAAAGATGAGCGATTGGTCACCTTACTCTGTTAAGCCTTCCACTTAAAAATTCATATAAAATCATTATTGTGAAAAAAAATGCGCCTAAATTTATAGTTTATAATAATTCGAAATTCCATTCAGAACGGGGAAATGTGATCTTGCATATGATGCCGTGCTTCCTGAAGTGGTCACATATGCGATCATGGTCCTGAACGGGTTCTGAGTTGTTCGCTTGAAGGTATTTTTTTCTTTAAGTGCTACGGAGCATTTAATATTTTTGAATTTCTTTTGTAAATCCTTTTGGAAATTGTATTCAAGCAAAATGTGCGTTTTCCTTCAATGATAGTTTTATGACTATAATGAAACACGCATAATCATGCTGCATGCTCATCTCTGTATTATTTAATTATGTTTTGTCTTCTTGATATTGTACATTCACACACAATTAGAGATATAATTTTTCTATATTTATTTTTTTACGTATGCTTTTGTGCTCATGAGATTAAAAAATAGATCATTTTTTTCCCTTCTTCAACTCAGGTTTTTAACAAATCCTTATACTAAATATATTTATTTCCGTTCTTTTCGATAAATACTTAATTTAATTTATTTTTAAAAAGAAAAGTACTTAATATGCTCAATATTTTTGTAACTTGTTTCTTCATGGAAGCAGCGGATTTTGAAATTAAATGAATGGTATTTTTGGAATGATAATCTTTGTAGCTTATCGTTACCATCTTGTATTAGAATCTGAAATTTTAATAATTGTTCTCAGTTTTTGTAATTTTCCCCTAAAGAAAGTACTTTAGTACCTTTTTCATCTCGGAGATTTATATACTCGAAGATATATTTGCTTTTTTTAGGTAACGGAAAATTCACCATTCCGAGAGGATCGAAGGATTTTTCTCTCCCTTTAATGTGATTTGTTGTCTTTGATAAAGACATGTAATACGTCTCCAAATGCTAATGATTATTGTTTTTTTTTATTTATCCTTACACAAACTTCCATATATTTACAGAATCTAGATCAGCGGTTGCCAATTGGTGGGAAAATTGCGATAGTCCGTAGAAAAATAAGATACTTTTTATATATTTATGAAGACTCAGTTTCACACACACACAAATGATGAGTAAGAAAACGAATGATGCTTCACGGATTATAGTTCTTTAAAAAAACTTTCTAAAGCTACTACTTTTAGCGATTTTCCTTCTGAGTTGAGGGACTCTTAGCTACTTTTCATAGTGAATGTAGCGACATTTCAAAGTGAGAGTTGGCAACCGTGGTAAACTGGCGCACAACACTACAATTGGCTGATTTTTTTTGCGTTACCGGTTTCTTCTTGCATTTCTTAAAGTTCCTTTTCAGTGATTTGTTTATATAAATAGAGACGTAAGTTAGTGACAAAAAAAATTAAAGAGTGGTACTTACGTGTTATTGCAACCTATTGGCGACAGTATATGAAACGAAGCACATGGTTGCCAATTCAGTTCTTATGGCACATAGGAAATCGGGGTTGCCAACTTGGAGAGTTATTAATAGAGTTGGCGATTGTTGCGATAGTACGTAAGTACCTACCTACAGGGGCTCGCCAAATATATAATAATACAAGTGGTCCATGAAGTGCTTAAAGTATACGACGGCTGATCTGAATCGCAGTTGTGCGATTGGCGTAAAGGCGAATCTTGGCTAATTATGTCCAATAAAACCACAACCAAACAATCTGCAACTTCCTTCTTTTCTCTTGTGATTAACAACAAAACAGTCAAAATGCGGTACTTATTTATTATCGCAACCTTTTGGCGATATTATATGAAACGATGCACGTGATTGCCAAGTCAGTGCATACGACGTATGCAAAATTGGGGTTACCATCTTGGCGAGTTATCTTGAACATTGGCAATTGTTGCGATAATACGTAATTGCGTAAAATGCTTCTATATTTGCGCTAGTCCTAAAAAAACACAAGATGAGCTTTACAAAAGTAATATTTATATTTTGCTTGACATATGAAATGCTCATGAAAGTGATTTGTAAAGTCAGTGAAATTTCGACTGAATAATCTGATTTTTTCTCAATTAATATACTTCAGATTTTTCTGAATGTGATAGAAAGTCTCCAATTTATTTTTACAGTTTTACAAAATAAAAAAGAATGCTATTTCCATCTCACTTAGCTTAAACATGTTTACATGTTTTTTCTGACAATTTGTATTAAGTGCGTACTCAAAGCTAGCGATTTTAATGAAGCTATCTGCGTGAACCACTTCAAAGCTCTTAAGAGTATGTAGCTTTAATTTCCTTCGAACGTATTTTCATGAGACAAACACAATGATTGCTTTTTTGGGATTTAATTGGTTGTAAAGAGTAGATAGTATCCCAGAGAGTTTGCAAAAAACGCTGTATGTGCGTTAAAGATGGAAAGGATATTTTTAAACCTTTCTCTTGGCATTGTATTGCTCCATAAATCAGTTCATGAACAGGAAGTTTCCTAGAAAAGATGAAGAAATATTAACTTATTTTTGGCCAGTTGTATGAGAAGTAAGAATATCCGCGCGCATTGACGTTTAGTTGTAAGTTAAGGATTTTAATTATTTCTTTCTCGTTAAAAAGAATTGTCAAAAATACAAATTGGAATATGTTATTGCAAAAGCAAATAATATATATTACATTAATTTTAGGAGTATTTTACTTTACGCAAATGTAGCTGGCAAATGCATTTCTATTCAATGTTGCATGTGTGTGGTACTTTCTCATGTGAGTCTAAGGTGAATTTGCAGAGACTAATGCACGTGAAATCTCTTGAAGCCCTAAGTCCAGTGGCGTAGAGCAGAATGTTAGGGGCCCCTGTAAAGTCAAGTTTTGGGCCCCCTAGAATCCTGGGTCCTTTTGCGAAGTGGGGTATAAGTAATGTAGGTTTATTTTCCTTTGATGGGAAGAAAGCTTTTCCTTTCATGTTTTAAAATATTTCTAAGGATTTCTTTGAATTCTGAAGCCTACAAATGAATAATCAAAACAGACAAAAACATATTAAAAGAAATCGGAGAAAAGAAATTTAATATAAGGAAAACCTCATTATTTATTTATTTTTACCCTTTTGGATGAACTATATTGTATTCACGTTAGGGTGCTAATTTAATTTTGTGAAGAAAAATAGAAACACATAAGATTACCATTATTTTCACAAATTCAAATTAGTTTGCAGACGGAAGCCTTAAATATTTTTTGAAGATGATCTATTGCATAAAAGCACGCAATAGTTTCGTACACAGCATATAAAAATTCTTATTATACCCTTCTATATATGTGAGTTGAATAAGTAAGTGATAGGGCTACTCTCTTTTTAATAAAATTATAAATACGATTTATTATCTTATACCTGTCAAGAAGCTAAAATCTTACGTTTTCAGCTTAACAAGTTGATGTTAAATTTCGCTCTTAACACTATTTCATTTTTTATGTGTCCGAAAAAAGTTTATTTGTGTGTTTTTATGTTGAGTTTTACGACTGTATAAAATAAAAACATATATTATGTTGAGAAAAAATACAAAACATGGCAGAAAATAGTTGATAAGAGAAAATTCCATAAAAAGAGTTTGAAAACAACTCTTGTTAATTTCATAATGAGTATAATTTAAACCCTTCGACGTCCTCCGAAGGTTTTTAATATTTTAAGTATGCATGACATAAGTAATCAGTATACGTAATCAAGTGTCATTTTTCTTCATATTCAAATCAACATATGCAGTGAAAAACTATCTTTTTTTTTTAACAAATGTCAAAAAAGTTATTTATTGATGTTATGGAAATAATTTATTTAACATGCATTGTTACATTTTTGGTTCCTTAGTTATTCCATTTTTAATCATATTCCAAAAGATGTTTTTAAATGCGCAAAACCTCCAAAATCTTAGAGCAAAGGAATTTATCATTTGATTCTTGACCTTCATTTTGGATTTGTGATTCATCTTTTGTGCTTCAATCAAGTCTTTACTTCAAAAAGTTCTGAATGCTTTTGTATTACATCAAAATTATCCTCGTTATTCGCATGATCTATTTTCAATTCATTCACTACTTTGAAAATATGGATATAGGATAGTTTCAGGAATTTTTTGGAATTCCTCAGTATCTTATGGTTGAAAGGTGTTTATTGTTGAGATACTTTAAATATTGTATTTGGTGATGTTACATTATTAATTTATGATTGAAACAATACTATAATAAAATAATGTTCCGAAACACATGCAACTTTAATAAAAAATACAACAAAAAATGCGTGATTCCTTGTTTAATATTTCACAAAAAATATTTTTTATTTATACAGTAAACAAATTACTAATTCATTTAAGGATGATTTTTCTTTCCCGTGTTTAAAATATCTGCTAAGTACTAAATTTTAGTTTTTATGTACAAATGTTTATACATTTAGATTTTGTCAGTATTTACATATTTCAGAATTCCTTCAAAATTTGTCCATAAATGTTTTTTATGCAGAACAGTTAATAAAACAATCGGACTTCGTATTTTTTAACCTGAGTCAAGTGACGGGCACAACACTTGCAAGGCGCTCCCCTCTCCGAACTTCCACGCATACCATCGTGAAGACGTTGAGCTTTGTTAGATTTAACGTGCATTAACTTCTCTACACGGCAGTAGAGCTTGAAATCATGGAACGCCATCCAAAATTCCATAACCATGACCTCTAGGAAACCGTAGCCACCTAATAGGAGTTGAATTTCCAATTCAAAAAGTATACTTGTCTTATAATACTTGTAGTGTCTAGCTACTATTGGCGGTAGATTACGGAATGTTAGGCGCAATTCTCCGCATCTGCCGGGGTGGGTTACTATTTTTTTTAATAGGAGAAAGTGTTTGACTTTCGAACAAGGGGGTGAGGGGAAAAGAGTCTTTTGGTTTTGGAACACGAAGGCGCTGGACTGAATTTTGTGTTAAGAAAAGTGTGTTCCTTTGTTTTAACCCGACGCACCGGGCAGGGTTTGCTGTACCAAGAAGATATAGTTCCGTGGGTTTTGTGTTAAGAGCGGTGGATAGCGCTTGGTTTGATTGTAATGAGAAACGAGATAATTCTGTTGGTTGTTAACGCGAAGCACAGCTTTGAGAAGCATTACAAGAAAGTAATATTTAAAAGAGATAGAATTCTGTGAGTGTTCTTTTTGGCACGACGTACTGTGTCTAGAAGTAGTGGAAAAAGTAATAGAGAAAGACATTACAATACTGAAGAACAGAATGGGGGAATTGACGTTGTGAGTGTGTAGAGTAGAAATTTTAATACTTTATTTTACTACATAATTCTTATCATTGAATATGCTTTAAAAATATTCTTTTGCCGTTGCAAAATTTTTTACTTCCTGGCAGGTAAATAACAACCGAAAAAATTATAATCGTTCTAGTTCTGAATATTATTTTTTCACAAAGATACTTCGGCATATAACATTTTCCGAGTTTTGGGGTATTTATTTTTTTAAAAAAAAGAGCTATTCAAGATAGTGAGCAGCTCAACTTTTTCGTGAAAAAATAAAATCCTAAAAATCTATCTCTTAGAATATTGCCTTAGGGCAGAATTTCCTATACTCGAGTTTTTATCGGAAGAAGTTCCGAGAATATTGACTCTCGAGATCAAAAGATGAAAAAAGTTTGAAGAAATAATAATAATTCTTTTAAAACTGAGCATTTAAGTTCGAACTACCTATTCTGGTAGGAAAATAATGATTCAGGCTTTGTGATAGTTAAAAACTAAACCCAGAATTGAAATTCTCCAAGGAACTTGAATTGAATATACGAGTAATAACGATTTCTTAGAACTCCATTTACCTACAACTCATTGTTTTTTAGAAAGCATGTTTTCTATTAAGCTTACAAGATTTTTTTTTAGATTCATTTGGGTAATGAGTAGTTTCTAACTTCTATTTTGTTAATATTCCATATGTTAGCCTCAACTGGTTGTTTACGAAGTAATAAGAATGTAGCTACAAAAATAGTTAAAAGCACAAACTTATACAAAAATGTTTAAATTTACATTCAAAAAAAGAATCTAATGATATAGAAATTTGCAGACATTCGTGCTATATTTACCCTTGAGCGAACATAGTACGATTCAATTGACAAAAATTGGTCAAAAACTCAAATCTAAATTTTTTAGTCTGAATTATTTTGTATATACTTTTCTACAAACTCACAAAATTTGTGAAAGCTTTAAGTTTAAAAAACGCAGAGTTTTGCTAAATTTAATGTTTATTTTTATTTACATCCCACAATGGCAAATCAAAACTTTAAACTGGCTTATCTCGGAGAAAGATAAAATAACTAGTTTGTCTTCATTTAACACTAGAAAGACTGAGATTTTGAATATACCTAGATTGCCCTAAAAGCAGTCAAAATGACTGCATTGTGAAAAAATTACTATTGTGTAAAGAAATTTATTTAAAATTAGTTTTTAATATTATTAATTAATTTATTAACTAGTAAATACTAGTTAATAAATATTAAAAATAAAAAAGTTACCTCGCTTGGAAAAAAATTATGCATTATTATTTGCACATTTTGTGCCTACGAAAAGAAGTAGGAGGGATTGGGCAATATAGGGTATGCGGAAAGAGACGCAGTTGTAATATTAGCATCAAAATAACTTCCACATAACCTAAACACAGAGCTGAACTGGTCATATAAGAAATTTACCCAATTTAATAATAAGAGTCATTTGATTATTTTAAATTTCCCAATCCCTCAAAATGACTGCTTTTGGGAACAATGTAGGTATAACTACTATATAAACCACAAAATAAAAGAGGAAAAAGGCAACTGCATTTATTGAAAAACGCATTATATATTGTAGAAAAAGTCACATAATTTTCAGGAATTGTATTATTATATTAATATTTTTTTTTCTAATAAAAACTAAAAAACAATCAAGATAACTTTCTTGGGCAATCTAGTGTTAAAATGCTAAGGCGTTTTTTCTAATGTGCCTAATACTTGGAATTTTTTTTCACTTGTTGCTAATAGTACATGGAATAAAAGTTGGTATGCATTTTTCAATCAAAGGAACACTTAGTTTTTAAAAAAATAATTGAATTTAGAATTAACAAATTTTTTAAGGAATTTCTAATGAGCATTCATAAAAAGAAGTATTGTACGACTACCAATCATGTTATAGCAAAATCCATACCAACTTTTGATATACATAGTTTAACGTACTTGTAAATCAAATTTCATATATGTACGTTAATTTTTGTAGAAGGAGTAGCATTTTAAAATCACTTCATAAGTTTCGCTTTCCACTTAAAAAAATTAAATGGTTGGCTTTTTATGAACTTTTGAACACAAAATCTGTTTTACATCATACATACACATAGGAGGCAATCAAAAAAATTATGAAAATCATTAAATTAAAAAAAATTATGTAAATCGTACTATGTCCCTTTAAGTGGTCAAAAGTTTGATCCAAAATGTTTCACAAAAAAGGGCACATTTTTCAGTACATATAACTAAGCATTATATTTAACAAAATGCGAAAATAGAAGAATTTTATTTTAATTTTCAAGTTTTCACACCATCTTTTATTTTATAATTCTGGAACACACAAAACCTTTAAATGTTTGCTTTTTATAAATGCATTCTGTATTATTTGAAGAATGTTTCCTATATCTTAAAATAATTTCTCTCACACATACAGAAAATTTTCATGTTTTCCTTTTTTTTTTAAATGGTTGAGGGTTTTGTATATGCACACACACACAATTGGAAGCGTGATGTGATTTTAAGTCTTACAATACAATCGGGACAGAAATATAAAGGCTTTTGGTGGATTATCTTTCCATTTCCATTTCTTCTCAAGCAACAAATTGCACATTTTGTCTTGCTGTTCCCAATTCTTTTTTGAAAATTTTCAAGAATCTTAATTTCTGCCTTCGAAGAAAATTCCCGCCTTCCTCACGAAGAAAATCCTGGATAAGAGAATTCTTTCAGTACCACGGACAAATTGCTTCTCCTAAAAATATTCTAGCACTAACAGTCTTACTATAACAATTAAAAATACGTGCAAATCAAAGAAAAAAAATATCAGTACCCGTACAGCGTACGAGCATCCAATTGCGATCAACTTTGATAGCCCGTACTGTGTACGGCATACCACGTAAGAGGTTAAAATAAATAGCAGTTGATTTGGTTTATCTTTTGCTTAGGGTTTCCAAACGTAACAAGTTTTAATTTGTTTTTGAAAACAGTTAATTTTGTTCTCAGACCCTCATTGTTTTGTAATTTATAAGCTCGGTTTGAGCCATTCGTTTTTGAGACGATAGTTTGCATTTTTATTATGAGATCGTAGATCAAAAGTCGAGATGATTTCAAATAAAATATTATTTTAAAGCATCATTTATATATTGAGTGAATAAAAACAGTAAATTGATTTTGGAAAATTATCTAAAATTAAAAGGTACGTTTTTCTCATAAATTTTGTTAAAACTTTGCATCTTAAAATATGGTTATTATTGATGTATTTATTAGTTTTAATTAGTTCCTTATTAGTTTTTGCAATTTAAAGATAATACAAAATATTTCATGAGAAAATATTATTTTTTAAAAAATAAATGTGTTTAACTTTTATTTACTTTTATATTTAACTACTTGAAACAAATATATACTCTTTTGATGCTAGATTCATAGCTATGTTTAATTTTTGATTTTCTCTACGCTGTTATAATATTGGACTTGAAGATAATTTTTTTCTGACGTGAATTGAAACATTAAAATACCTGCATATAGAGGATGTTTACATATTTTTAAAAAAAATTAGCGACTATTTTTAGCGTTTAGAATGCATAGAGTAATATTTTAAAATTTTCATATAATTTTATTTTTAAATATGAATGTATACTATAGTATAATATAAACCAGGAGTTGGCAACCTTTTAGCTGTGGCGTGCCAAACCAATCTACCAATAGGATTCAGCGTGCCACACAATGGGGCATTTTTGAAAAAATTCGATTCCCGTGATAATGCATGCAGGATTGGAGAATAGAGGTGAATAATTTAGATACAGTTTTATTATATGTTAATTTTGCATCATTTAAAGATATTTTTAGCATAAAAATAAGCAACATTACGTATAATTATTCCTTCAACTTAAATAAAAAAAAATTAAAATTGGGCATATATTATGTATTTTTAAACATATTTATTAAAATAATAAATAGACAAAATTATATGTATTTCCCTTCATTACGTTAAATAAAAAAGTAAATTAGAATTTTTAGCATAAAAATAAGTAACATTACGTATAATTATTCCTTCAACTTAAATAAAAAAAATTAAAATTGGGCATATATTATGTATTTTTAAACATATTTATTAAAATAATAAATAGACAATGTAATTTATAAGTATTTTCCTTCATTACCGTTAAATAAAAAAGTAAATTAGAATTTTAATGCGAATCTAGTGCTTACACTGCTCTACTTTCATATCACAAAATCAGGGGTATAATGTGTAACTTTCAATTTCACATGATTCTGAGCATTCAATTGTTAAACAATTTCTTTGTAGACTCGTGGCTTTTTTTTTTATGTAGTTTCACTCTTTGAAAATCCTTAAGACCACAAAACTGATTTTGCGAATTTTGAGATATTTAACGTTGAAATTTTAGATGTTGATTGATAAAAATGAATTAAAATAAAAAAGTAATAATGTCTTTTGCCTTTTATAAAGTCAATTAAATATTTTCGTATAGTTTTATACTTTTGAAAGGAAAAAAAAAATATTTTCTTCATGCATCAAATTGTATAAGATTAAAAAAACAATGATAAAAATTAGAAATATTAATCTCATTTACCAGAAAATCCTCAACCATTATCTGTATTATATAATAAATTTTTATGATTAAAAACGCGCGCGTCACATAATATAATTTCAAAAGCTAATTTGTTTCAATTATTAGGACGTGGAAAACTGAAATAATTTTATTATGAAATCTTTTACAATATGCGTTTACCATATTCAGCAAGAAACATTTTATATATATTTTTCATTGATTTTTATGTTGTTTACATTTCCTACTTTTCTATTAAAATTACAGCTGGATTATGTAACAATAAGCTCCAAAGTAAGTTTAATTATGATATTCACCCCGAATATTGTTATTAATGTAGCGAAAATGTGTCAGAGAGAGAGAGAGAGAGAGGAAAAAAAACTGATATACAGTCACCCGAAATTTTAAACACAGCTGGGATGGATCTTTCCCGGTCAGATTAATTAAAGATAAGAGGATTAACTTACACACATGCCAGCGACACAGCTAATATCCTCGATGAAAAAAAAAAAAAAAAAAAAAAAAAAAAAAAATGAAAAAAAATGTATAAAATGCACAGAGATATGAATGTTTTTACAAGGATAAGTAATGTTTAATTTTTTTTTTTTTTTCATTTTTATTTTCAGTATTTTTACAATATTTTCCTCATGTGAAATTTATTATTTAGGTTTTCTATGTACATTATTTATGTTAAATTGTGCTTTTTTAACTGTCATTCATTAAGTAAAAAATGAAGCTGTAAATAAAAATTGTAGTTGAATAAATTATTGATTAAGTGTAATGCTTTAGCGCACAGAAGCAATTTATTTTTTAGTTTATTCGAAAGATAGCTTAGAGAAGATTTTAATTTTTTATGTGTTAAAATTTCGTAATTAAATTGTTATTAATGCAGATTTGCTTTACTTATTATCTTACAAGGAGAATTTTATTTTTTCCTCAGAATTTTGTAAGAATAAGGAAGACTAAGTGTGAAAATTTAGAAGTCCTTGTATTTTTTGTTTTCGCTTTCGTCATTCTTTATTCAGATAAATAAACAAAATGTGAGAATAAATACAGTAAGATTTTGGAGAAAAATAAAAATAAAAATTTAAAAATTTAGCTATTTCTCTCGGAACGTGTGAACTTTAATCAGTAGCAAAAGTATTTATTACTGTTGTTTTAATATAGTTTAAGTTGTTCTTTTTTTATGCATTACTTATTTCATATATTTTGTCATGTTACTTATTTCTCTATTTTATATATATAACACAGGTTTTATTATATTTTGTACTTCTGTAGTTAACTCATTTCTGACATAAACTGGGGTTGTACTTCTATTATTGCTTTGCTTCTTTAGAAAAGAAAGAGAATTTTTAAAATTTGTCGATTATTTCTTGAACTACAGAACAGATCTTAATAAAATATGGTACGTTTGTAGGTCTGCAATAATGCAAAAAAAAAAAAAAAAAATCATTTAACAGTTAAAATACATCCGCATGATTGTGCGTCACACTTATCCAAGTCGAAAGGTATGAAACAACATTTGCAGAATATAACAAAAAATAGTTAATAGGGGGTATTGTTCCCTCTTTCAGATAAACGGGCTTCACACCGTTATTTTATACGGGATATAAGGGAATTTATGAGTTCCTAAGGCAATTAATCCCATTCAGTTTTCTGCCTTGGATGGTTCTCGGGAGGATTTTGCGAGTTGCCCTCCCCAGGTCGCCCCAGGCATGTTCTATACCAGGGGTGGGCGGACTTTTCCAGGGTGCGGGCTACTTCTAATGTTTTTAAGGTATTGCGCACCACCCAGTGGCGTAGGTGAGGCCAATCTGTATTAAAAATGTATGCTTCTTTTCTTATAGACGATGAAGCGTAAACGTATTCAATACAGCGAAGAGAGAACATACTTAGAACAATGAATCTGAAACCGACGTATATACTTAATTTGTCCACTATCGAGTTGCATGCCATGGCGGCGCATGGCATCAATACGAGAGCCCAATCCCGTGGAAGCGCGAGAAGAGCTGGTTATTTACATTTATTCTTCCCTACAGTATGTGTGTGTGGGGGGGGACTCATTTATACATCTGGCATCGCAGTGATTGTCTTTTTCCTCTACAGTGGCAGTGAACGTGTTAAACCTCATCGTGCGCTTCCAACGAAGGTATATGTGTCGTCAACACATTTATCAAATCATTTGCTGAACATCGAACATCCTTACATCGAATGTGAAAAAGACGATGCCCCAGTCCAGCTAGTGTCAATGTTCCGTAAATGTTTCTTTTAGTATGCGTGTCTTAGGTCCTAGTAAAGGTGGTCACCCTAAAATGTCTTGGTGGTCTACCGATCGATCCCGATCGACTTAATGCCCATCCCTGTTCTATACGGATGAGGTCTGGAGATCTAACTGGTCAATCTATTCGGCGAATATCCTCACTTTCCAGAAATTCATCGACCAGATGAGATCTACGTGCCTCACTTTGCCATTGATTAAAATTCAATTAAGGCCAACTGCGTTCGTGAAAAGGCGAACATAGGGTTCCAAGACATCCCAAAACCTCACAGCAGTCGTAGTCCCTCTTGCAAAGACATGGAGGTCTGTGCGGCCATCCATCGTGATGCCTGACCAGACCATTAAGCCTCTGCTATCGTAATGGGTGATTTCTCGGACATTGGAGGGCAGGTAATGAGTTCCTGTTTCTCTTTATATAAAAGTATGGTGAATAATATATGGAGATTCAGAATAATTTTAAAATTTAATATTGGTAAATGTATGATATATATATATATATTCAAGTTAAATTCAGAAAGCAAGTTCAGTGAATCAGTGAACACATTTCAGTTCAAGTTAAATTAAAATATTCTGTATTATTAAGCATAAATTGCTTTGATTTAAATTCATTACCAAACTTTTTCATGTAGCATCATTATTTTGAGGCATCTACTGTAGTGTTAATGGAAATGCAATTATTATTCTTTCGAAATAAGGGAATGTAATTATTAAATACGAATTTAATTATTAATTTTTTTTAAAAAATAATGTCTTTGAGCTGAATTCGGATTGAAATCCCATGATTGAACATGAAATGCAAATTAACCTTTCACAAAATATGGACTAATTCTCTTCGTTGCTTTCTATTATTTGCATTGAATCACGAGTATAAAGATTTTAATTATCTTGAATAATAGTTCAACTTCTTTTATTCAAAGTAATTAAGCTAATGAATACCGTTAAGGTTTCTTAGCAATTAAACTGAGACCGGAAGTTCATTTTAAGTAATTAAGAATTTTTTAATTGAGGGAATATAACTGCATGCATGTAATTATTAAAGTGGTATTGAAATTTAAATATAAAAGAGACACCTGAATTGACTTGACTATATTAATTAATTTTTTTTCGAAAAGTTGTAAATGACTGGGGGGGGGGATGTTGAGAAAAATTTTAAGTTTGTTGATTCTTTTGCTTAAATATTCATTGATTTTTTTTAATATATTTTTTGAGAAATATAAAAAATAATGCTATTTAATTCTGAAACAAGTTTTTCACATTTATTCCTTCCAGTTATTTATTGGAATATATTGACCTTCTTTTATGTGGAAATAATTTAAAATTTCTTAATTCATAGTTTTTAAATATATATTTTTAAATGACTGGGGGAAAAAATGCTGAGAAAAGTTTAAAGTTTGTTGAGATTCTTTTGCTTAAATATTCATTATTGATTTTTTTTATTATTTATATTTTTTGAAAAATTAAATAAACAATGCTATTTAATTCGGAAAAAAGTTTTTCACATTTATTCCTTCCAGTTATTTATTGGAATATATTGACCTTCCTTTATGTAGAAATAATTTAAAATTTCTTAATTCATAGTTTTTAAATATATATTTTTTAGATTTTATTTTTGAGTTATGTAACTGTCATAATAACTATAATTGACTGCACCAAGCAGCTAAAGCGCCCTCTAGCTACTACACATCTTTAGTAGAGGCCAGGTAAGGAGACAACGTTGTCGCTATGAAAATCCCCTTGCGTATGTTTTTGTTGACAGTATGCGATTTTATAAATAATTATTAATGAGAACTTCATTGAATCCAACCCCGAATGTACCACTTTTAGTTTAATCTTTAAGGTCTAACACTCTAGAGTTGCATAAAAAATGAATGTATTTTTTATCAAAAGTACTACTTTACATGTTAGAAACTTTCACGGTTTTTAAAATCTTTTAAAATCACTTTTTCGCAGCAGAAACTGTCTATCTCAGATAACCCTTAAGTTTTTTTCTGTCAAGAAATGATTTTAAAAAATTTTATCTAGGATTTTTTTTAAAAAAATTATTTTTATAATACTTTTGAATGACGTTGCTACATCTTACTGCATTTTATTTATTCCGTCATTTTAAACTACAGCTCTTGTTTGGTAACTTTTTTTTCTGTTCAAACATTTCTTTGAGTTAGACTGACATGCCCCGGAGTGAAATTTTAGACCATAGGTTTGAAACCTGTCGGGATAGTTAAAATAGCGGCATGTGTAAAAACTAAAAAGGCAGTTTGAGATTTTTCTTGTTTGTTTATTGAAATAAGATACGCCGGCTTTTGACATTTTACAAAACTGTTATTTTTTCGATTATTTTTTTTATCTAAGCTTAGGTTATGAAGTATCTAATGTAAAAAGTTATGAATTATCACATGATAATCATTAAGTTGTTAGTATTTTATTTACTTCACTATTAATATATTTATAAGTTAGTAAAAAAAAGCATTGATAAGACTAATGTTGTTGTTGTTTGTTTTATCCTGGGATACATATGAAAAACGAGAGATGGAAGAACAGAAACATACAACACAAACACAGAAGAATATAGACCAGCGTTTCTCAAACTGTGGGGCGCGCCCCCCTTGGGGGGCGTGATTACTCAATGAGGGGGACGCGAGCATATTGAAAAGTCGAAAACAAAAGATAATTTTAAAAAATTATTAATTTACTGAAAGTGAACAAACAAAATACTTTCTGATATAATAAAATATAAAGTACACATTTACACTGATGTAATACACTTATAAATGTATCTGTACTATAGAATATGTTTTATTATTAATCTAACAATACTAAGTTAAGGGCAAGTTTGAGAATTAACAGAGACCCCATGGGCTTGTATTAACACTTATCTTGACAATTTGTACGGTTTACAATTTATTCCTTAACTGCCAATTAAAAGTTACGCTATGCGCTCCCCAATGTCATCGTTTTCCATGTAGACGTGGGTATTTTGATGATTTGGGGGGGGGGGGGGGGGGGAGAAAAGGAATAAATAAGCAAATCCTCTGAAATAAGTAAATTCCTCGCAAACACTGTCAAGATCCTTTTATTGCATTCGAAAAACCTTCGGAATAATTTTATGGATATTAATGCACAGAAAAGATCATACTTCAGAAAGATGTATATATACGTCAAAAAAATTAATGCTTTGACTGAGCGAGACGTTTATATGCGTCGGTAGCACATAAGATGTTAAAGGCGTATTGTAGCTTTAGTGTCAAAGTATAGTATTATTGAATTCAATATATTGTCATTGTATGGAGGGGAGCGCGATGAAAATGATGACTAAATATTGGGTCGCGAATATTGAAAGTTTGAGAAGCACTGATATAGACTGTTTATTACAAACGATGATCCCAGCATAGAACAGGAGGGTTGAGCTGCTTTCCATTCGAGACCGGAATCCATTTCAGGCGAAAGTCCGACTTCTTTTCTACAACCGGAGCCCACTCGATTACAGGCCGAGGGTCATAACCACCATACAGGTTTGGTGGCGATAAGGCCAATGATGTATTTTATTTTTTTAATGACGGCTTTTCTTCTGTGTATTAAAAATATTTCCCTCTGTATAGTATTCGAAAAGTGACCCAATACTAAAAATCAATATTTGCGTGTGTTTTCCGATCTATATAAATTATATTTATTACGAGGGGTGATAAAAAAAGGTTACAAGTCGAATAAAGAAATATTTATTAACAATAGATAGAAAATACAAAAGGAAATAAAGAGGCATACCGGCCTATCATATTTCGACATAATCACCAAGTCTATTTGGACATTTTGCAGAACGCATAACCAACTGGCTTATCCCGTCTTGGTAGAAATCAGATATCTGTCCATTGAGCCAGGTCTCGGCGGATGTTTCACACTGTCTTGGAATGCCACACGCTACCATAGCTCAGTCCCAGCTCTGATGAGATTTCACGCAGAGTTACCCTTCGATCATTTTGAATCATTTCTTCAACTCGTGCCGTGTTGATTTCTGTCGTTGAAGAACTTGGCCGGCCGCTCCCTGCCATATTGTGGCTTTTGGCATCCTGTCTGCCTGATTGTAAAGAGTGACACCATTTCATTGCATGTTATCTGCTCATTACTTCTTCACCATAAACTTCCACGATTTAGCTGTAAATGTCAGATGCGGGACACATTCTTTGTCCATAAAAATCGAATCACGGCTCGCACTTCGAAACGAGACCAATTTCCTAAGCGTCTTGCCACTTCAATCGTCCTGAACCACTTGGGACATTTCACTAACTACCCTCAAACCAGCTGTATGACAAGTAGCTCCATTTGTCTTCACTCTGGGGAAATAAAATTTCTCCACAATATGTAGTTTTCAAATACTGTGGCTTGTAACCTTTTTTTTCTGATCATCCCTCGTAATTTTTATAACTCTGCAAAATTAATAACAGTTACATAAGATATGTATTTTTTAAACATATAAGCTATGTTTATATGCTTATAGCTATAGCCATATTGTTCAATTCAGAATTAATGTTTCGATCAATTGTTTTTATTTTTAATCAAACTTATTTTTAAATTCAGAAATATATTCCTATATTGAAAAATTTGAAATAAGTGAAGTTTGAAGAAAAGTGATATGTGCTACAGCAGAAGTACAAGTATTTCACACAAGTTGGCTCTGGTCTCCTCCAACAACATAAGATGAGAACGACAGAACATTTCAATAGAAATTTGTATACGAAAACTATGATCAAATAATCTATTCTGTGAGAAACATAGTGACGAATAATTAGATTAATAATTTAGTAAATAAATGAAAAAAGGCATTTTAAGCAATTGAAGAGTAAATTACAACAGAGTAACATCATTTGTTTCTTGATAATAATGAATAATGATCATTCCTTATCACGGATTCTTTTTCTGATCCAAATTTGCATTTTCCCCCCCTGTTTATTCATTTATATTCACTGTCTCGACTTCCTGATATTTTTCTCGTTTAAAAATAAAACTATATCCTCAGAAATCCTTATGAATAGTTACTTTGATTATTGTAAACAATAAATTAATAAATGGTTGCATATGGTCCATATTATGCTACTATATTACCATTTTATTTGAAAACATGGAACAAAAGTTTTCCATTTAAATTTTAAACCTTAAAATTGCCACAGGGGTTTAAAGTTTCAAAAAAAAACAAAGGAAAAAAAGACTTATTTTTGATTAGATGATTTTAGACATGAAATTAAGTTTCATGTTTAGAAGACGAAATTATTTTCCTACAATATAAATAAGAAAAACGATAATTATTGATAACTACTGAGTAGGGAATAGTACAACGTACATTGCAATATATATCATAATCCCAGCTCTTTCTTCCGACACAGCCGAATCAATCCGATCCAAGGTTGAGGTAAGACACACACACACACAGAAAAAGAAAAGAGACTGGTCCGAAAAATCATTGTACTTAAAGAATCAGTTCTCCCCGTGACAGTATCACCTTCAAAGTAGTTTCATTCAGCATTCGCACACTTCTGCATTTGGTGCTGCTATTTCTGGTAACAGTTCTGGAATGAGGTTTTTGGAAGTCCCTTCACGGTAAAATGGGTTCCGTTTCAGCAAGATTTAACTGTAGGAAATTAAAAAAAGTCTCTTGGAGGGCAAAATCAGGAGATTCCCTAACACAATAATGTTTTGCTGGTCAGAAACTGCTTAACAGACAGGGCCTTGTGAGCAGAAGCACTGCCTTGGTGCAACAGCCATCCATCACTCCCCAATTCAGGCCTTGTTTTCAATTTTTCACGAGAGTCTTTAGCAACTATATAATAATGTTGATTAGCAGTTTGACCACTGATGTGAGTGGGAACCCACTCATATCAATACTTTCGGCTATGTTTTGATCTGTAATAGCTGGCCCTACCATGAGCCACTCCTCCACGTACCCTTCTCCGTGAAAACCTTATACCCATCTCAACACATGTACCTAGATAGCTCTTACTCTAGACAGTTTCATCTCCATAAGTCTCGGTTAATATTTGAAAAGCTTTCGTGGCTAGTTTCTTGTTTTCCCCGAACTTAAGAAATCAGCCAAGAAAGAAGCTGTTAAATGTACCGGATGTATTTTTTTCTTGTAACTATTTAGTAGGTGTCTTGTCTTCGCAATAAATGCTAAAAATGCCTGTATTTATTTAACAAACATTACTTTTACCATAAAAGTACTCAAATACTTACATTTCGTTCCCGTTGTGGCAATACTTAGCATAAAAATTATTTTTTATCTCTTTTTCCTCTTTATTTATATACCAAAGACCATCTTTTTAGCATAGGTTGCTTTTGAGATTCTAAAAAAAAATTGATTCACCTTGAAGGAAAACTTATGTCATCGATAAATAAATAAAAATATATTCACATTTAAAATTGATTTAAGTTATTTTTTGGAACTTTTTATACCAATTCTATGTTGACGTTAATTAGTTCAGTTAAAAAATTCTACAAACAACACAATGTTAAAAAAAATTTCCAAATTTTCAAACCGTAAAACATTTTTTCCGAATAGATAGGCTTCGATTAATAATAATTATTAATATTTTTTTTCTCCATATAACCACGACCCTCCCCCCTCCGCCCTATTATGCATTCTAAAATGCTTATATGTAAAATGTTATTTATTGTTACATTTATGTCCTTTCTTATAGTGTAAAAACCAATATTTCTTTCTTCATAGATGTAAGTGTACATAATTTCAAATTTAACTCACATATGTTTGTGATAAGAAAAATAAGTGTAGCAAAATATCAAAACTGCATCTCTGAAAGGAACTCTGCACCTATTTTTGATAAAATTTTACGTTATTTACATTACATGATTAGAATAATCAAATAGATAAATCGAACTGCAGACAGCGAAAAACGTAAATCACCTTGTATCATTAACTGGAAATTCGATACACCACATTCACATGTATTAATAACTTATGACTTTTTCATTGACGTTATTGGACAATACTGAATAAACAAATTGTAACTACAGTAAAAATAACACCAAACACACAACAAGTCATACCTTTGTAAACATTACAAAAACAGATCAATGGCAGCAATATATCTCTGGATGTCATCCATTGTAAACTACAATTCCTACAAAAAAAAATTCCAATAACCACTGGATTTTTCCACTATTATAACCCAGAAACATACATTCAATA
Source organism: Trichonephila clavata (assembly GCA_019973975.1). Classification (NCBI taxonomy): domain Eukaryota; kingdom Metazoa; phylum Arthropoda; class Arachnida; order Araneae; family Nephilidae; genus Trichonephila; species Trichonephila clavata. Next base: position 98,406 of record BMAO01037671.1, on the reverse strand, counting down.
AGCACGGAAACACCCCCTCTACTCCATTGAAAGCGATGAAATTCAATATTCATGAGTTCTCGGACCCATTTCCTGTCTGTCTTTGTAGTATTTGACAAATGGGAGGTATGCATCGGTGATTGATGAACATTTTGATAAATGAGTTGACAAATCCTCTTAACCACACTGTTATGCGCCTTTTGTAAGCATCAGATGAAAATGTATTAGAAGCAGGGCTTTTGTATCGGTTATGGGCTTTTCCCTACCTTTGTAAACAAGTAATAATTCCTGTGTGCGTGGTCTGTTAGGATTCTGGAATAGTGGAATGGTTGCTATTGGAAGAAATGTATTGGACATTTCTGTATATAGCAGTTTGTTGTTCCGATTAAAGCTGCATTCGTCTCACAGCGCGTTTCTGAATCGTGAACATAAAAAAATCACAGAAATTTATAGAAATCTGAGGAAGTCCAGAAGAAAAAAATTTTATTTTGAAGAATCAAAATATATACTAAGGAATTCAGAGTAAAATAAAGTTTTTTAATGTCATTAATTTTTTAAAGCTTTGAAAAATATTCCTGCGAATTTTCCTTATTGATTTAGAAAGTACAGGACTTGAATTTCTAAAACGGAAGTAGTATATTTGTCTTTTTTACGCCTCCATAACCCTCATTTCCCCCCTTTTAAAGTCGAATTTCGCCAATCCCGTATTTTTGTGCATCTCTAATAAACAAAATAAATTTCAGACATATTTGAGGTCTGAAGATATAATAACCCCAAAACATGATATTTTTTATCTATAAAGCCCTCGTAAGCCAGACCTCCCCCCCCCCACCCCGAAAGACGATTTCAGAAAAACCAGTCCTTAGCGGATCTGTACCCGAGAGCGAAAAAAAATTATTTTCCCAAAATTCAAACGCGTAAGGGTATTAGAACAAAAGCTGGAATTTTTTTATTAAATCCCCGGAACCCCCATTAGTGAGAGATTTTCGTGGGCGATCTTATCTCTTCCCTAGTCAACACAAGAAACATGCTTGCCAAGTTTCATACGTAAAAGTTTAACAGTTCCGGAGATATCGTGTGACCACGGTAGCCAAATGGTCAAGGTAACGGACTCGTGTCATTCGAACCTTGTACCTCTGAAGACCCACTGTACAGAGGGGCTGATGTACGTTAAATCTGTCCAGTTGCTTCTTTTTTTTTTTTTTTTTTTTTTTTTTTTTTTTTTGTAACTGGATCCTGTCAGGGGCTATGACGACTGTCACTGCTCTCGGAATGATGTGGAAGGTTGGAAAGGGAGTGCCACCATGGAGAGTCAAATTGGCAACTTTTTTGACGACCACGTTGGCAACTTGGCGATTGATTGAACGGTGCAGAAGTTACTTTGCTGTAGCGTCACCTTCTGGGGAGTTGCAACAAATAGGATAGCATAAAAACCTTCTCCACAAAAAAATACATATACAGGCCAATTTTCATAGTGATCGATTGAACGGTGTTGGAGTGAAACGAGTTCATATATACAAATATCCATTTATGTGTAATAAATAATTGTGTGTCCAATAAATTAGGTGGCTTTGATATCTCTTTATTTTATGATGCTGTAATTCGGATGGCTAACAGTGTAAACATGGTACTTACTGTCCCTAGCTCAAATAAGCATCAGAATCACGTAAATCGTTAAACAGATACTAAGAAGTAACATAAAATAAAGTACTGACGTAACATGAGTAATTCCATATTTGCCACTAATGATGTTAGCATTTAATTTTTGAATATACTCTGTACAAAACCACATCAGAGGTATTGTCGGAAAGCTAACAAAAACCAGTTATTCCCGGTAGGTATCCTATAAAACTTCCATTAGAAATTTGTTCTATTTTTTTCATATACTACAGTTATCTATGAGAAATATAAAGTTTTGATGAAACGTTTCCTTTCATCTAATGTCTTCATGAAATTAATGCTAGTCCTAAAAGATTTCTTCGATATTTATTATAAAAATCTGGCATAGAGAATATAAATAAATATATATATATACATATATAATTTACGTTTGCTCGTTTATGTTTTTCTGTATTTTTAGGCTTTATTATTATTACTAAAAAGTAAGGTATTACCTTTACATGATATTCTGTCGTACCGTTAAAAGTCAGGGGACCAAGTTAAGATGTAGTAGTAAGAAATTACTTTTTGTTGCTAAATAAAATGAAGGTAACAATGTTGATTTTAGAAATATCAGTAAAGCTCTGTGCTGCTTGCATGATGTTCAACAATTCCAAACGGTAGACAGATGAAATATTTAAGTGAATGTTTGAAGTATGAAATTTAATTTCTCTTAATCTGTTTCTATCAGTATATCGCTGAGGATGAAAAAAAAGCATATAATTCATGTGTTTTTTAAATTTTTTTACTAATTCTTAGAAATGCACTGAAGAAAATTAAATAAAATTGGATTTGTGAAATAGTCTTGAATCGTAAAAGTAATTTTATCTTTAGAATAACTTTTTAGTAATAGTTTGCAATCTCTAAAAAAAATTATATAATGCTTTTATATAATTAGATTCTCCAAACAAATTTACTTTTCCATATTCAAAGGCGAAAAAGTAAGAGATATTTATTTAAAAATTCTGGAATGACTTCCTTAAAACTTGGTTTTTGAGTTAAAATTTGATTCGAATCCGAAAGGAAGAGAGGATTTTGTTTATTCGAAAAATGGGCTTATATTTACTTTTTTGATATAATTAGCATTCTTCTGAATGTTTTGATATATTTATTTCTATAATTAGTTATTTTCTGATCTATTGATTGGGCATTCTTTGTATTCATAACAATTATCTCTCTAAATTATTACAACCTTATGCATAACTGACAAGAATTTTATTAAAAAAAGGTTATAAAAACTTGTTAAAGTAAGAAATGAAATTGAAAAATAATATTTTAGGGCTAACGTTAAACGAAGCATTCTCAAAATTACTAAAATTATGAAGGCAAACAATAAAGTTATGCCTCTAAAAATTTGCCTGATTTCTGCCATTGAAAACAGCTGTCTGTCGAATTTAAACGGACTTATCAGTTTAATTACATTTTTACTTTTTGTGACGTAGTTTTTATGCCCTGAAAGTGCACAATTTATTTTAAAAGTTAAATACAATGTGTTGAAAAAAATGAAGACTTTTTAGAGAAATAGTTATACACTTTTTTAAAATGTGTTTTATAAAAATTCCCAAAATACGAGAAATAATTCAAGGGGTGTTCAAATAAAAAGGTACGAAGTGCCGTAACAACATAACCGTCAACATATTTGCCTATGCCCCATTGGGAGAACGTAGAGAGACAACTGGAAATGAAAATGGAGTCTTCGGCCGGGACATTAACTGGAATTCAGTATCATGTTCCTGGAACCACTCCAACACAATTTTAGCCTTGCGACACGGGGCGTTGTTCTGTTGGAACATTCCATTTCCAGCTGGAAAATCAGAGGCCATGTAAGGGTGCAACTGGTTCGCAATGATGTTCAGATACCCTATAGCATTCATGGTCTGCTCTACCACAACCACGGGTCCCAGAGACGCCCAAGAGAACGTCCCCCAAAGCATAATACCGCCACCACCGGCCTGTGTATGACCTACTGTACATTGAGGGAGCAACTGTTCTCCTGAAAGATGGCATATCCTGACACGGCCATCGGCGTGATGAATGACAAAACGTGATTCATCTGACCAGGCAACTCCCTCCCACTGATCCATGGACCAGTCGCGATGTTCCCGGGCTCAGCGCAGGCGCAGTTGGCGATGACGCTTGGTAAGCAAAGGCACACGAGTGGGACGTTTGCTGCGTAGCCCCATATCCAGCAGTGTCCGCTGACCAGTGTGCTCCGATACTGTTTTACTTGACCCTACATTGTACTGGGCTTTCAGTGGAGCCACTGTCTGGCTCCGGTTTTGCTTCACCATGTGAGACAGTCTCCGACGACCTTTTTCTTTGATAGCGTGTGGACGTCCAACACCATGTCATATATTGCTGGTTTCACCGTCATTCATCCACTTTGCATAAGTACTAACAACTGTAGATCGCGAACAACCCACGAGTCGTGCAGTTTCGGAAATACTTGTTCCGAGCCTTCGAGCCATTACAATCTGCCCTCTATCAAAGTCGCTTAGATCCGCAGCCTTTCCCATCACACACAGAAGTAAGTGAAAGAATGATTCTTCAGACTCTCCAGTAGCAGTTAAATACCACTTCCACCTGATCACATGCCTTCCACGTCATCCAGGCGAGTTCATTGCAAAATGTAGGGGTGGTCATAATGTTTTGGCTCTTGAGTGTATTGTATCTTTGTTTTGCTAGTTGTGGATGACAGATGAAACAGTGCTTCATCAGAAGTTATCCATGTTTTGTATCTACCTTTGCATTACATTAAATACAAAGGACAAGAACGTTTTCTTCATTTTTATACGGTCATTGCAGACTGGTTTATTCACTGTTTTATAGCTGGTTTTCTTTATCTGACGAGAGATTGTCGATTGTAATACCTGTAGTTTCTTTGCAACTGTTCTTTGAGGCAGAGGATTTTCTACAGTGATATGCCTTTTTAGCTTCTTTTTTTCCCCTCCGGGAACTTACTTTCGTGTACACCTTTTTCCTGAAGCTTTTGATTACCAGCCAAATTTTATTTCTTTTCGCAGTTTAGATAGTAATCCATTAGGAAAATGTCTTTCCTGATTTTTAAATGCTTTATTTATAACAGAATTTGAGCAACAAACCTTCAAAATTTTTACAATTTTGTTTCGGGTTTGAGGATCTAATTTCGGAGCCATAATTCACTTCCACTAATAAAAAGAGTTAGATTCGTAATTTAGATATTTTTTAAAAAAGTAATACTGGTAATAAATCGATCAAAATTTACCATAAATAGCTATATGCTTTTAAAATTGGTCAAACTAATTATGAATCAACATCTATGTACATAAGAATGAGAGAGAGAATATTAACGTCGCACTGATTGGCAACACGAGGGCTTTTGGCGACGGTCCGCGTAATTTTGAACCATGGTCAAGTGAGGCGGACGACACTTGAGCTGGCACCCCCTCTCCTAACTACCACACCACACCAACGGGAGGACGTTTGAGCTCTCGAGAGAATTAACGTGCATCGCTGCCCTACACGGCGGGTCTTTAGTGGTACTGGGATCGAACTCATGACACGTTAGCCATGATCCGATGCCTAGACCACTCGGCTACCATGTACATAAGAAAATGGTTTTCATTGATATGAAAATAACAATAAATATAAAAATTGCTCTAAAAGTATCATTTATGAAATTCACAATAAATGAATAATAAATGAAATTTCACTTTATTTTATGCCTGTAATCCTTCCAATTTATACAAAATATTTTTGATGTTTTTTAACATTTAAGTTTTTAATGTATTTTCCTTACTTTTCAAAAGCTTAACAGAGATCTAAACTGAATATTTCTTACTACCTTAAATTTCTGAAACACATAATCACTTAGAGCACTTTACAGCGAAGATTGTGACGTTACCATGGCGACGTAGTATAAAGAAAGCTTCATCGCACCGCAAGTAGTAACACTATAAAACCCAAGTACGGAGAAATTTTCGCAGACAACTTTTTGTCCCGTGTGCGGTTGGGTGAAACAGTGTTTTGCAAAAGAAAAGCTCCTACAAAGTTGCGAAAACACTTTAACTTCTTTTATGCTCGCGTAAGTGGCAAATGTGTAGGTAAAACGGTATAAGCATCCCTAAGTGTTTTTAAAGGTATTGTATGTAGTAAACCTGCAGTTGTTGTTTTTTATAAGTAAATGCTATTTTATGCTTTTTGAAGACAATTATTCTTGATTACCCGACTGTTTTTCTATTAATTATTTTTTTGAAATTTTATTCCTTATAAAAATAGTATTGTATAAACAAATATTATTTTCAGAATTATCTCTCTCTCTCTCTGTTACTCATCCATTTTTAAATAAAAATTTAAACTCTTATTATATTCTGTTGTTCCCCGTGAGTCCAAGTAAAGTGTTCTGATTAACTTTATCGCAATAACTTATTACTTTGATTTGTAGAACAATAATAAATTTAAATGATATTAGCTCAATAGCTAGGAAGTGTAAGTTTTGTTTCACTAGCATCATAGCATGAAATATATTTTATTTTGTCGGCTGATTTTATAGTAAAGTCGCATTTCGGAACTCAAAATTAGTTTTTAATTTGCAGAAAAAGTGTTTTTTAAATATATTAAATTTTTTTAGAATTTCTCGTTTCAAATTTTTTATTATGTTATTTTTGAGAATGAAATCGTTACTTTTTTGGAAAACGCGATATTATTTGAGAACTTTGCACTTTCAACTATTATTAACATTAGATAACTCAGTTTTCCAATAAAAATATTATTAAAATTATTTCCCACGTTTTTTTAAATTCACTTTCATACATCGTACCGTTTAATGTTTTCAATCAAAACAATATTAAAATTATTTTTAAGTTCAAATTCAAATTTAAAAAAATAATTATTAAAGTTAAGTTTTATTAATTTTGAAGTAATTCATTCATCTATAATTTAAATTCATTTTTTTTTAAAAAAAAAAATTGATCTATTTAAAATATAACTTTTACATCTTGTTATTATTTTTTCTGTTTCGGTATTGCTTTCAAATATTTTAATGTAATAATGCAACAAATAATCTTTTTAGTATCTTAAAATATTATGGCGATAACAGAGTTGGTAAATCAAGCCTTTTATTCTATTTTTTGCTTCATAAAAATGTCTGGTTCATTTGGATTGGTGAAATTAAGGTTACTTATGATAATTTGTAACAGTTAATAAAAATAAGAGAGAGAGAAAGCAAAATTAACTGAAAATTGTAGCTGAAACAATACGTTTTCAACAGCGAAAAAGAGAATATTGTTACGAATTTTATAAAATAGTGTAAATAATTTGTATTTGGATGAGCAATGCATTTATATTACTCTATGTTAAAATTGAAATATACAGTTTTAATCTATACTATCATAATTTACTATTTTATGTTAAAATTGCAACGCCGTCCCTTACGTTATAATGGCGATTCAATGGGAACTTGGTGAAATCTTGGCGATAAAGCCAAGTTGGCATCATTTTGATGGGTATTTTGTGGACTTTGTTGACTATTTTGGCGAATGAGGGACTCTCTGGATTCTTCTAGAAATTTGTGGAGAAATCCACTGATTTCAAGACCTATGACGCAAGCGGATCTTTCTGGAAAGGTCCGCTAGGCCCATAAATAGAGAGATAAACCTCCAAGATTAATCAGTCTGGTTTTGAATAGCGATTAGTAGACTTGCCTTGACCGTAATTACCCATTAGCTCGGCTGCTGAATAGGACGAGTGGTGCTTGTGAATAATCTTTTACATACGTGTATTTTAGACACTGATAATTGTGTCTGAGCGCTTTAGAAGGTATGAAGACCTTCTGATATTTATTCTGAGAATTTTTCTGTTTAATCCTGCATTTTAAGGATTGATTTCTGGACAATAAATTCTCATTGCTCTTAAAGAAGTGTCTTGTTCTTTGCAACTGATTTGCATAAAATTCTCGAACCCCGATTAACATAACAATATACTGCAAGTTTGGTTCCATAAATTTAGGTGTTGTGTCGAATTTTCTGAATAAATCAAAACTTTCTTTAGGATTTCGAGCAATCTATTTTAATTCGTCCGATTATTATTTTGTAAAATACACTATTCACAATAGCAGATGAATAAAAAAGATATTAAAACTTGAAATCATAGTCTGTTTTTCATTCTGTTTAAAATAACAGAAGAATAGTCATTCAAATATATCAAATAAAAAGGCAAACCGATCCTATTTCTCAGATATGTGGTCTGGAGTGCCACCTGTTACTTGGTTTTCATCATTCAAATGTCATATCATCATGACTTCAAAATATAAACTATAAGTTTTCTAGAAAAAAAAATATTTGATATGCACAAATTTGAAAAGCAGGAACGTCTTTTATAATGTTTCGTATTCTTGTTACAGCTGGATAAAATTGTTGTAATTTACATTTGATTTTTATTAACATCGCACTATAAAGTACACTCAAGAGCAATGATGTAATTTATGATAGTTCAAATAGAGATAAATTGTATTTACCCGTTAGCTGCCGATTAAAAGTTAAGCGATTCATTCCCCAGTGCCACTGTTTTTCACACTGACAAGCACATGCGGTGTATTGGGTGGGGAGGCGTAAATTTTCAAATTCAATCCTGAATATCTAGAATATTTATTGGACTTCTGAAAACTATTTTTTTGAACCATGTGAGACAAATGAATATTTGAAGGCAATAATTCTTGTGGACGACTTCCATTCCACCCTCACCGTCCTGTCTACCTAAGGGTGTGGGGGGAAACAAAGCATGACCAGAAACTTCCACAATAATTATTATTTTTTTTACTATTCAAGGACACTAATCAACCACAAGTATAGTTCCTAATAGGATTGTTCGTGATAATAAATGTAGGAAGTTTTGTTCATAGATGACAACGCTGAAGCAAACATCAACAAGGTATGTTTTAAATCAAAACAGCAAAGCACACAGTTCTAGTTTCAAAACAAAACATTTCAGTTTTTTCTTCTCTTGCTTCCTTTCGTTGCCACTCCCGAACAGAGAAACTTACCTCTCATGGAATTTGATAGTGGCGCAACAACAAGTTAAACTACAAGAGGAGACACTAGGAGTGATGTAAAGAAGGCAATGAATCCCAAGTAAACAGGCGCAAGTAATCTGTTTAATTTAACCTAATCTATCTTAGACTATAATTTCCCAATCCACTAATTTAGTATAGTGGCAAACTCCGTTCTTAATTTAAGTTGAAAATCAATTCATTCTTCCCTTAGTCATGTCGCAACAGTTACTCCTCTCTTTCTATCTTACAATTACAAAACCAATGACATTATATAGTCAAACTAATCTCCATATCAGGGTTTCTTCTTGAAAGAGATGGTCGTGAATTAACGCGAATGCTAGCCCCAAAGTTTCCCCAAGAGGATTAATGTGAAGGTCGCGTACAGATCCGTCACATTGTTTTACAAATACCATTGGTAATTTTCTCTGGGAGATCTTTTTTAGAGCTTTACAGGCTTGAAGTGAGCGGCTCATGACATGTAAAGAAGCAGATTGTACTTTTGAAAATGAACTGAGTTTTGGTGAAGTATGTAATTACACATTAAAATATAATAATATAATGACAACAAAATACTCACTATATGTATTTCTCTTCAACAACCTCTTTCATTTCCCCTTAAAATTAGATAATACACAGTTTTTATGGATTAAACTTTATAATGAAATGTACTGCGAAAAAATACCCTAAAAATTTTACATGCTTTAATAACTATCTAAAAGGGTAAAGTGATATTGATTTAACAAAATTCTCACATTTCTAGAAGGTCTTTGAACTTATCTATAGCTTCTTTGTGAATAATAACATTCAAATCCGTCAAGGTTACTGACACAGTAACCAGATAAGAACACAACAACGGATGATATCCTATACAAAAGACAACGCCCTAATAACAAAATGGAGAAACATCACAGACCTAATGAGGCAACAAAATTGATCAAGAGGAAAATGCGTCATAACGTAACATTCAGAATATCATGTCATTAGACGAAAGGGTATTATTCTGTTTCACAGATGGAATCCGTACAGATTCCCGATAATATTTGCCTGTTTAAATATTAGTCAGCAAATGTAAGGTAGCAGATACACCGCGGTCTGTACACCTGTTGCTTGTGGAAACAGATATGAAGGAATCCAGCAATGCTTTGACGCATTTATGTTATGATATAACTTTGGATGTGGTATTTGTTGAGAAATTACTTGAGGTTGTTGCGTTGAGGATGATTAATCGGAGAATAATGTGATAAAAGCCGAATCAATATTGGATTTATATTTTGGTATTTTGAAATGTTAAATTATATTCATTTTATATGTGTAAACGTAGTAATGGAATTTTTGTGCAGAATTGTATTTGCTGAGTTGATTGTAGACTTGGAAAAAAGCAGTAATATATTTCAACTTATGATATACTTTTGTTTATTTGTTTATATGGAATTGTTTAAATATATTCAAGTTACATATCGGCTAATTAAATGGAAATTGATTGCTTGATTGTTTTGATTACTGACTTATTGATCGTATTGACTCGTATTTCGAATGAATTGTGTAAAATTGAATTAATCGAGTTCTTTTCTTCAAAAGAACTCGCTTAAGGTATCCGACTACTTGCGGCAAATCTTTTTTAAAAAATAGAGCTATGAGGATTTTTTTTGTTTTAGATGTATTTAGTACATTTTCCGAAAAATATGCTAAAATAAAGAAAAGAAAAAGAAATTATTATTACTAAAGGGAAAAAAATCGGTCAAAATTTACAAAAAATAACCTAAACGCGGCCCATTCTGTATCAAAAGTTTATGAACAACTTTTCAACTTTTCAATTCTGATCTGTTGCTATATTATTCATTATTGAAATGATCTTCAGGATAAGAGATATTTCAATTTTTACAAAAAAAAGAGCACTCTATCTTTGTTATTATATGAAATTGCTTAAAAAACAGTGATTATATTCACATAAGGGACTGTAAATTTTGTAATAAAACTGTGATTGATAAATCTGAAGGTTAAAACAATTCTACTTTTATACAGAACATACATAAAAAATTTCAGTTCATTATCTTCAAAATTTTTTAACAATCGCTGGCCCCGTTTGAGCATTTTCAAAAAATCACGTTTCGAGTAAAACGCGTTTTAAAGTATGACATCTTGCTTAAAGTAATGGCATCTGTTTTTACTAAAACACATGTAGTTTTTGTTCTAGTGAACGGAAAATAATAAATTTGGTATTTTTATAAAGGTAATACGATGGCTTATAAAAACAATTCGTAAAACATGTGTCAATTCTTAGCAAAATTTACATTTTTAGGGTAATCGGATACCTTAAGCATTTTGTGTGTTACATTGCAATTATTGCTGTTATAATATGTATTAGGAAAGTATATCATTCGATGTAATTGATAAAATTTGGAATCTCTCTGTCTCTCTCTCTCTCTCTCTCTCTATATATATATATATCTAGGAGAGCAGTGACTCACTCATTCATTACGAGATGTCCTATACCAGGGGTGTTCAACTCGCTGCCCACATCTAAAATTTTTGCGGCCCGTGCAATAAATAGGCACACAAAAATATGTAATAAAATAACAAACCGACGCAGGATGAAAATAAAATAGGTAGAATTCACTAAACGTTTTTTTTAAAACTACACTTATTTTATTTGCTATTATTTAACAAAATGCGTATATTTATTTCGAATATATATACAGTCGACTCTTGCTAATTCGAACTTTCGATAATAGGAACCTCTCGCTAATTCGAAGTATATGCTCAGCCCCTAGAAAACTCTTGATATTTTGAACTAAAACAATATAATTTGATACACTTGTTATTCCGAAGTAAAATCTGTGTCTGACCAGACTGCAACACACGATAATTCGAATTTATTTTTTAAAACTTAGGACACACACACAGTTCGAACACTTACTATCTAGAGTCCTATAGCAAATGGGTTGGAGCTTATATGTTTTGTGTTGTATTGTCTCTGCATGTCTCCCCCGTAACTAGCCACTTTGATGACCATCTGTCTGCTACCTCTTCGTTGTGTTTCCCAGTTCCTCAAGCGAAAAGACACCTTTATTGCTTTCCTTCTTCCAGTGTACAGTTCTAGCCACACCTATTCTCAGCTATCCATATCTTTTGTTTAACATATGGCTTGCTACACATGTGTTCAGAATGAATTGTTCACTATTGTGAAGAAGAGATGCGTAGGATTGTGTTTTTTCTGCGTCGGACTGACATAACCATTTATTGCTCATCTTTGTGACTTATAACATGTGGTACCAAATGGGGCATGGGCCGCACTGGACCCTACCTTGAAGAATCAATGGTGTTTGGGACAGTGTCTGAGGAAACCGTGGACGAAACGATTTCGTTTCCAATGAAGAATGGAAGGAAAGTAGAAAGAGAATTACTACAGAAATGTATTCTTCTAATAGATGTGGCTTTTAAATTCTATATACTGTTTATATTGTATAGTATGTACTTTTTAAAAATATTTGAAAGTAATTTTATTTAAATGTACAGTTGTTGTTTTATTACATAGTTTAAAATTTAAATGTGTTAGAAAAAATTCAGGAGTTTGTTCTTATCCTCTTGTAATTCGAACTCTAGATAATTCGAAGTTAGTTCCTTCAATTTCTAATTATCGAGAGTCGACTGTATTAATTTTTTAGCATTAAAAATTTGACAGGGATATTCCTTTTAATCAGTAGAGATACGCTATGAACGGTTTTTCGAAATTCGACAGCTAAGGCATGTGTTGCGGTGGATTTATAAATAAATTTCCGTTTTAAAACTATCAGATCTGCAGGTTTGAAATTTGATAATCACCTTTTTATTTTGCGAAGTAAAGATCCGATAAGCACGGGTTTGTGGAAATCGATTGCCAAATGAGAATTGCAGAAAAAGTTTGCTGGGGCGTCATACGAGTAGATAAAATACCCCTGTTTTTGAAATCATGTATTTGCAAATTTAAAATTCCAAAAGCATGTTCTTACATCTCTACATATAAGAAAATTTTTCGTGATGATGTAATAAATTTATTCATTTGTCTCACACACGAGAAAAATAATAAAAATGAAGTAAATCCTGTTCGATATTATGCATGCTATATATGTAAATTGCAGTTTTAAAAATTGAACAATGAGTATGAACAGCTGTATAGTTTGTACAATGGGGGTTGGTCAGCCGTTAAGTGGACAGGGGGTACTTCTCCCCCTCCCCTCCATCAGTGTTGAGTAAAGATTCAGTAAGAACGGGTTTTGAGGCAAACCACTCCCAAAGGGGGGTTGCGAGACCGTTAATTTTTTTTCCTTTTTAAACTATTAGATTTACAAACTTGAAATTTGGCAAATATGTTTCTTCATTTGAAAATAAATCCACTAAGAATGGTTTTATAAAAATCCCTCCCAAGAAGGATTGCAGGGGTATTTTTGACAAAAATTCTTCTTTTTGAATGTTTAAATTTACAGACTTGTGATGGGTTCTTTCCGTGGAACTTCTACTAATCCTCTTAGGGAAACTATTATTTACCTGTGATTTTAATTTAAAAATTGCTTTCCGTAGAGATGCCTTGATTTTATGCTAATGTAAATGGTATTGAAACCCTGGCATTGGGGTGTATGGGGTTAATCTAAATACTCGGAATATAAGAAAAGGATTTGTGACAAAGGAGTTTGTGCGGGCTGAAGTTAATATTCACCTTAGCATCCACCTGGGATGTTGAAAGGAAATAGTGGTGAGTTTGTACCAAGCTGTCGTTGTTCGAGAAGGAGTTGCCGAAGGAAAAACGAGCAAAGATAATTATTTTTGAATAATCTCATAAGTTAGATGAAGAATTTGTATTTAAGATTGCTCCAAAAGTTAAGGAATAAGCTGTAAATTGCTCAAAGAGTGTTAGATGTAAAATATAAGTAGCTATTTTTTAAAATCATATCTGCTTCTTCTCAGAACCCTCTTACACCTGCAACCTCCGGGTTACGACATACTTGCCATTTTATATGCATGTTTCTTTTATTAATGAGGTGAGAACTGTTAAAAATGGTGTTTGAAGAAATCGACTGCGAGGTGGTGTACAGAAGCGTAAATGATAAATATACTTCTGTTTTAGAAATTCAAACCCTGTCCTTTTAAATAAAATGACGAGTTCTGTAAGAATAGTTTTCAATATACAATCAAAAACTTAATGGAGTGATTCCCAAAGGGGTCTATGGCGACCTGCAAGGGGTCCACGTCAATATAAGAATAATTTAAGAGTCCATGAGGAGTATATGGGGCGAGGGCTCTACGTTAGACTAAACCAGATCGTGGCTTTATTTTTAAAAGAAAATTTAATCAAGTGGAAATCAGATTTGCCTATTTAACAGATTCATTTATTAAATTTAATGAGGTTAATTTGAAATTACAAGGCGACATCATAAATAAAACAAGGACCATCATTTCAGCGTTTCTTGCCAGAATTAAGCTAAAGGAGTATAATATTGGAACTTCGAAAATTTTACCAGTTTCACAATTTGTCACAGACAATCTGCAAGGAAAATGACATTTTAACCTACGTTCAAATTTAAATGGCCTTTATTCAGGTTTTGAAACTGGGTTTGAGAATGCTTTGACTATGGTAATACCACAGTAGTCAATGAATTCATGTGGTCACATTAAAAAACAAAACAAATGCCAGTTACAAACGGAACTAACAGAAATAATCACCAACGAAATTCTTAAAAGTAAAAATTAGAAACGGGTGTCAACAATTTTGGTTTTAAAAAGATATACCTGTTATTTATCCTAAAATATGGAACATCTTGAGAAAGTTTTTAATTGCAATGTCCAAAACAAAAACAGAAAGAAAAAAAAGAAAGATTTGACACACTACTAACTCAGGAGGCTTAGGGTTAAACCTAACAACACTGTTGCAAAATGTTGAAAATTTATTATTAAAACACCAGATTCCTCCCACCCATTAAAAGCATTTGTTTGTTGTTCAGTTATTTTATGCATGAAGAGGACACAGTATGATTCAATTGACAAAATCGGCCTAAAAATAAAGTTTAATTTTTTAGCCTAAATTATTCTTTATGTACTTTTCTATAACCTCACAAAATTTGAAAGCTCTAAACTTAAAAAACGCAGAGTTATGATAGCTTTTGCTTTCGTTTTTATTCACATCCCTATGGAAAATCAAAACTTTAAACTTACTTATCTAAGAAAGATACAATAACTAGTTTGTCTTCATTTAAAATGCCATGGCTTTTTTTTTCTATTGTGCCTAATGCTTTGAATTTTTCGCCTTTTGCTAATAGTACGTGTAACAAAAGTTGGCATGCATTTTTGAATCAAAGCAGTACATATTTTTTAAAAATAATCGAATTCAGAATTTGTACATGCTTTAAGAAATTTTCAGTAAGAATTCATAAAAAGAAGTATTGTACAAATACCAATCATGTTATCACAAAACCCATACCAAATTTTGTTATACATAGTTTGACGTACTTTTAAATCAAATTTCATGCGTGTACGTAAATTTTTTAGGAGGATTAGCATTTTAAAATCACTAATTTTAAGTTTTTTCCTTAAAAGATTAAATGGCTAGCTTTTTATGAAATTTTTTGTGCAAAATTAGTTTTACATCGTGTACACACATAGGAAAAAACAAAAAAACAAAAATTTTTTTTTTAAATCCTTAAATTGAAAATTTTACTTAAAGTTTACCATGCTCCTTTAATTAAATTTGGATTTAATAAATAAAAATGTTTTTCTTAAAAGTTTTAAACTCTATACTTGTCTACAGTTAGAAACATGGTACTTTTTAGGTAGGTAGTGCTGTAACAACAATCAAAAAGGAATTTGATTTAAAAATTCTCGAAAATCTGATATTAGGTAAGTAGGGGTTTACCCAAAAATCTTTCAAGGGGTCTATGACACAGAAAAAGGTTGAGAATCTCTGTCTTAAGGCTTAGACTTAGATTGTTGTGTAATATCCAATGCGAGCAGGTAAAGTATGGTGACAAAAATAATCCTATTCAATTTGAACATATTACTCAAAAGACAAATAACACCAATTATCATTATTCGGAATTAGCAGAATTTGGCGGGTAATTGAATTAGAAATGCAAATGCCATTTTTGTTAGGCACTTATTATTTCTCTCGTCATTAACTTCTGGGAAACGAGTCATATTCTTTTCTCTTAAACTAATGGCAATTTTTTGCAGAGAATTTTTGATACTCACTTAAGTAGTATTCACTTTGCTTGAAACCAAATGATTCAATAACTAAATCATACGGAGTATTATGCCTCAACTTCCTGCTGTAATCCAGAAATCAATTTTAGCTTAAGTAAGCTATACTTGCAGGTATTATGCAAATATCGTTACGAAAACTGATGTACTGAAAACGACAAAATTAAGGAAGCTTACATTAATTTGATTATCTAAAGTGACTTTGAAGTTTGTGATGGGTCCACTTGGAAAACCTGAACTCTGAGATAAACAATAATTCTTGTTTTATAAATTTGTTGACTCACAGTTAATGAAATATATAGGAAGAAAACCTTGACTTAACAGAAAAATAGAATAATAATTAAATTAACCGAAGTCGGAAACGATTGAGAATCACTACTAAATTTTATCTTAGGTAGCAACTTATCCTGAAACAATGGTGACTGGTATATTTTCATTCAAGAAAAAAGTGCCTCTTTCCAGCTTACAATATTAATATTGACGCACGGTTGCGTTCTACAAAATCATTATGTACAAAACTAAAAAATGTAGTTCGCTTCTATTCGTATCAAATTTGTGTTAACAATATCTGGTATTGAATGTGGACTAGCTAAAGAGAATAGAACTGATAGAAAAAAACCAAACCCACACACAGGTAAATGAGAATAAACCTCAAATTAAGTGTTCGTTATGTTATGAAAAATCTTGAAGGGAGTTTAGAGAAAGGTGATGTTAATGTCATACGTTCTAAATATTACGAATAATTGTTATAAAAAGGTCATCTTTTGAAAAACTTGCCTAGAGTAGAAAGATATCTTTCTTTTTATGGAGATACAAAGTTACAAGTGACACTATTTTCTCCATTCCCGTCTCAAGCAAACTACTTTAATCTTAACTAAACCAGCAAAGGGTTTTACCTGATTTGTGACTGTAATTAATATCAATCTATTAATCACAATCACACACACACAAATCGGTAATCGCTGTAAAACTGAGATATTTGTGGGTTGCAGTACTAACCTAATGGGGATATGATAGAGCAGGGGTCCGCAACCTATGACACGCGTGCCACATTTGCCACGAAGTGCAATTCTCAGTAGCCCTCTGCACTACTCTACAAATTTGTCATTTTTTGAGCAGATGGAAGTTTAAAATTTTGAAATGAAATTTTTGGACTAAAACAAAAATTACGGAATTGCGAAAAAACCTGAAAGATAACTCTAACGATTAATCGACAGCTGTTTAAAATTATTGATTGCCATCGCTGGGGAAAGTTGTTTTGAATAAAATTGCATGTGCACTGCTTTCCGCTTTTGGTTCTACATATCTTTGTGGACAAATCTTTTCTCTTACATGAAGAATATTTTAAGTCCTAAAAGAAGTTAAAAGTCACCAATTATACCCTTAATATTGTGATATGAAATAGAGCGGTACTGGCGAAGTATGCATTAATTTTCTTTTATTTAAATGTATTGAGGAATGCTTTTATTTTATGCTGTCTATTTCTTATTTTAATATAATATGTTTAAAAGATACATAATACATTATCTATCTACAATTATAATTTTTCATTTATGTATTGAAGGAATAGTTATATATTATATTGTTTATTTTACGTTAATAAATATCTTTGAGATGCCAAATAACCATATAATAAGACTCTAAATCTTTATTTTTGACCACTACTTTTTAACTCTGCATGCATTATCAGAGGAATCACATTTTTCAATCGAAGCAATACTTGTTTCAAAAAAAATATTGAATTTAGAATGCACACATTTTTTAAGGAATTTTCAATAAGCATTTTTAAAAAGAAGTATCGTACGAATAAAAATCATGTCATCATGTTATCGAAAAATCCATACCAACTTTTGTTATACATAGCATGGCATGCTTGTAAATCAAATTTCATATAAGTACGTCAATTTTTGTAGGAGGAGTAGCATTTTAAAATAATTTCACAAATTTTAAGATTTTTCTTTAAAAAATTAAATGGCTAGCTTTTTATGAAGTTTCGAGCACACAAAATCTGTTTTACATTGTATACACACATATGAGGCGACCAAAAAAATTTTGAAAGTCCTTAAATTAAAAATTTTGCGTAAATCGTACCATGTCCTCTTAAATGTGATATTTTGGCAAAAAATTAACGCAGAATTATCTATTTTCAAAACATTCTCCTTTTATGAAAATTGTGTCTATAATAATAATATTTTGCCTATACATAGTTCAGACCTCTGTACTGAGCCTGAACTAGGATTTTTGAAATACATAATTTGGGAGTGTATTTATAATGTGGGAATACATCAGAGTGAACAAATTTTTGCAAAAACTCACTGATTATTATTTCAAAATTGGTAGTAATTCTGAAAATATATGTAATGTGAATTTTTCAAAAATTCTAATTCTGGCCTTCTGGAGAAGTCTTTGCTATAAATATGCTAAATATTATTATTATAGAAGCATTTTTCAAACAAAGGAGAATGTTTTGAAAATAGGTAACTATGGTAATTTTTTGCTAAAATATGGCATTTAAAAATTTTTTTATTGCACAAATATTCTGAAAACAAATTTGTACGTGTGTTCTAATCTAAGTGATACTAAATATTAAAATAATATTCGTTTGTACGCTTTTGCAAGAGCACGGTTTCGAACGTAGTCGGATACCTTAAAATTTTAAGAGTTGATTTAAAAAATCTGTTGAAAACTTAATTCTGTTAAATAAGATGCAAATTACAAAGTGAAATGTATGAATTTTAATTGGTAGTTTTTAGAAGTTGGTATTCTATAATTATATGTAAGAATTGATTAAACCGGAATTCTACATGGAATAATAAATTATTATTTTAAAAATATAGTTAATTTTTTCTTATGATGTGGAGGCAATAACATACACAATAATTTTTTATTTAAGCTCTTTTTTCACACTGAGTTTAATTTCAAAAATATTTGAACATAATTATTTCTGTTTGACTTTCACGATTCTTTATTTTGAAATTCCGATATTCTGTAATGGGAAATTCTAGTATGTGATATTTATTTTATTTTTATTGAGAAATATACAGAAATAGTTTTTGTTTTTCAAATATCTCAAATATCTATGATATAACTGAATCTCTAAAATCAAATATGCATTTATCATCTATTCTTAGTAAAAAGTAGCATAATTTCATATTTGTAAGGAAATATCGAACTCTAAAACGGAACTAGAAGAAATATTTTTTGACACACAAATATGGTATTATTGCAGAATTATATTTTAATGATGTCTTTTGTGCAACTAAATTTTTCTGTTCCCTAGAATGTTTTGATAAAGAATACGTATTACAGAGGTAAAAGTTTGAATTTCAAAACATAATTTCATTCGCAATTTTTGAAAATTGTTACTGAATCATTTCCTAAAATATGCAATAATATTCTGAAACAAAACTTTTGTTGAAATGCATAGAAATATTTGAAAGATAAATAAATTCTTTCGCTTTTCACTACTACTTTTTTTTATGGAATAACTTTGAGCTCGTCAGTTTTGTCTTAAGAAAATGCGATGTAAAAATTCCAGTGGAATAACTTCCTGGCATATTCAAAATAAACCGGATAATATAACACAGAAAAAGAAACGAATACGCATAAAGTCTATTTTCATTTCTCGTGTCTTAGGCTTATAGAGTTCTATTTAGAATTCAAATGCAAAAATGAAAATATATCTTTGTAGAATTTATCATTCTTATTTTTATGGTAACTATATATTTGCATACAGAAGGGATACATTTTTGATGATGAAGCAACTGAAAATGTAAAATAATGAAATGTTTTTAAAGAATGTTCTATATCGTATATGATAATATAGTCAGTATTAAACTGGCTTTATTGTGTATTGTCGTAAAACCTTAATGCGTAGACAGAACTTTAAAAATTTGACTAAAATTTTTCTGCCAACAGGATTTAGATTTTTTTTTTAAATATTCGTATTTCGATCTGAATTAATTAAAAATAGAACTTTGCAGTTTCATGTAAACTTTTCATTTGTACAATATGACATTCTCTTATCTGGATTCAATTTAACCAATCATTCATTTGGAAAATATCGACTGATATAAAACATGTGATGTTTCTAGCATCGTGTATTCGATCGAATCCTAGTTGAAACTCTTATTTGGTGCCAATTTTCTTAGAATTTTCACTTTCGGGCCAAGTTGTCAACCTTTCCTCGCAAGTTGCGTGTGTAGGATATAACGCAAGTATGCCATTTTGGAAAAGCGTCCAACTGGCGAAAAAAAATGGCGTCAAAAAAACCATGTTGTGCAATACTGGGATTTTACCTTCTATCCTGTAGAGTAGTAAATTTTTTTTATTCGATTACTGTCGCAGTTTTTGTAGGAGAGCATTTCATATTCTTATTTTTAATAATTGTACTAATTTAGAGAATTATCAAAATTCTGTTGGTGAAATAATGGAAGGAAAATTCATATTCGTATACCGATAAGATGAAAAAACTTACTTTATTTACCCCTAAACGCAGCGGTATTAATCTGTGGTCCGCGAAGCCCAGGGTCCAGCGCTTTTCTACGTTTAGTAATTTTCAAGTCTAGCACTTTTCGCCAGGATTTAAACTTTCATATTCCTTTGAGAAAATACGTCTTTTTGGGAATATTTCTAAACTTTAAAAATAAACCTAATTCTGTTTTTACACAGTAGATATGTTCCCGTAGTATATGTGTAAAAATTTTGTATAAAAATATATGTATATAGAATCCATGGATTGGTTCAAGTGTTAAGAAATCAACAAAAATTACTCAATAAATAATGATTTTCCCGTGAGGACCTTGAATAATTTCTTTCATAAAGATTATTCATACTTGATAAAAAGTAAATTATCATTTCAAAAGGGGGGAAAACATATCACTAGTTCCAATACACAAAAATTAGGCAAAATAATATCCGTTACACATAAACAAATTTAATGTGTTTTCATATTTTCTAACAATAAACCAAATCCTAAGAAAATCTGACTTAAATTAATTAAAATTTTAACTACTTTTCAGGCTATTTTCACGAATTTTGACTACTTTACAATTTCTTCATCATTTCCATACGATGAAGAAATTGTGCAACAATGACATGCATAAAATCAATGAACACGTACTGAATGTACCCGATCTATTAGGAAATTGATCTTTTGAGAAATAAATCTTCTGTTTTGTTTATTTACGTATTGCATGGATTGATAAAGAAACGTGACTAAGGAGAAGAAATTTCAATGAAAAGGTCCAGACTGATTTCTCATAAAATAAATATTTAGATGATCATACTGACGCCATTTTCGATTTAATAGAATAGGAAAGAACATAAATAAGACTTCGATGACTTCTAATTCAAATATCTTGGATGTTATTTTTAAGGAGATATAATTTTTATTAGGTATCAATCTTTCTAGATTTATATAAATTTAATATTAAAATTAAATTAAATTTTATCCTTGTGTATTACAAAAAAAAAATTTAAATGTTTATTTATCAGAAAACCTTATTCCTTGATTTGATTGAGTTTAAATAATTCGATGTAAATAGTTGGAAAATTATATATTTCCGAAAATTCCGGATCTCTTCTGCAATAAAATAATTTATTTGAAAAAAAAATTTGCTAAAGCAGTGATTCTTAAACTGTAGTCCGTGGACTCCTGAGGTTCCGTAGCGCCTTTTTGGGAGGTCCATGGAGTCTCTCATGTACCGTTGAGATTTCCCTCTTTCACGGACTTTAAATGACCTCGTGGAAAAATTGAGATATATGATTTACTAGACGAGATTACTAAAAAGTCCCCTATGAAGAAATTGTACTAGAACTTGTATTTCAAACAAGAATATTAAGTCTGGGACGGATATTCAAAATTTTGATGGTCCGCGATGACACATTGATACATAAAAGAGGGGCCAACCACTGCGATCGAAAGGAAAAGAACCGCTGTTATAAAGCGAATGTAGGAATAATTTTCTTGACCACAGAGGATGCAGACTACTGATGAGTGTAAATGAGTTTACTAGATTGGGCCGTGAGTAGCCTAGTGGTTAGAGCATCGGACTCCAGACCGAAAGGCCTGGATTCGATGTCTGATGCCACCAAATACCCTCCGAGTGCACACGGAGTACGTGCTCGTTACATCAGTGGATCCGAAAGTTTTGTGGGCGGTGGCAGCTGAAACTACGGATGTAGCCTGCTGGAGAATATTTCCCTCCCCTCGAGTCTAAATTGTGTAGGTGGAGATAGGTGGTGTCGCCATCTATCGTGTAGATATCCAACCTGCATCAGGTTCTGGAAACTTTCATTCCTTCCCGAAGGGAAGGACACATCAACAACAAGAACTACACTAGATTTTGAGTAAAGTTTAGCGATTCTTAACAAATGAGTCCATAACATCACTGGGAAAAAATCTAGATGTCGCTCCAAAAAACACTTCGTGCAGATTGTGATGGAATGATTAGCATCATCCCAGAAGTAGTGATTTATACCATTAGAACTGTCGAGGAACCTCTTCCTCATGTTGGTAGAGGTGAAGTTTACGCTCAATAGTTTGATTCCGAGGGAGATCCGTACGCAATATAGGTGGAAATGTTTTTGAATTAAACTCGAAATGATGACATTGTGAAGACATGAAAACAATTTATTTTCATGAAGTTAACCCGGGAGACGGTGCGCACTCGATACTAACGTTAGTGGTCACGCGTTAGTTACCTCAACCCTTTTTTTAGTAGTTATTTTTATTGTACGTTAAAAATCGTGATTCCAGTGAATATTTTAACTAAGAGAAAACATACTTACCTACATTTAAGAACTTTTGAATATTTCTTTGGTGGTAATTTGAGAAAAAATCCAATCAAGCTGAAATAAAATATTTCAAATCTGCGAAACTTAATTCAAGGACACAAATCACAGACACTTTTTGCTAACATTACAGGAATGGTATTTCCTGGCAAAACTGCGATGTTTTGTTCAAGTTATTGTACCTTTATCGTCCTTTGATGCTTCACAAATAGCATGTTCAAATTTTTCTTTCTTGTGTGTTTTTGATAGGGCGCAGTGTGTCTTGTGACACTCATATATTTCTTGAGGAGTTTTTTAAATAGCGTTTGAAAATTTTCCTTTCAACTCAAGCGTTTCGTTTTCATCGCATTTCTTAAATTTACTTTCGCTACCTTGATTATGACCATTATTTCATCAGGTTCTTCCCTTGCTTGATAAGTTTCAACTTCATTTACATTTATAAACCATAATGAGTCGTATAACATAGCAATCAAAACCACCAAGTCGTTCACAGGGGGAGGGGAATGTAGCCTGTTCATAGAAAATATTTTGGAACAAAAGTGCGGTCGCGCATTGAACTTTGTTACCCCAAGTACCGTAGGATTGCGAAAAGCGTTTGCCCCTCCCAAAAAAGAGAGAGAGATGTGACAAATACATTTTAGTTCGCAAGAAAACTGTCAGATAGAAGGACACTGACAAGGGGTCATTGGTAACAAATAAACAGTTTTCGCTGTATTAAAGATTTCGTGAGCCCGGGGTGACAATGCACCCCGCGCGACCTCTCCCGGGTTAAACACTAGAGATAACTACGCGAAACGCATACAAGACTAGTAAAAGGATAAGAATCAATTTGTATTTACCCGAACGAGATGCAACCCCTCGGACATGACAAAAACAGGATTTTTCGTAATCTTGAATCGTAAAAGGGGGTTCGGGAATACGGCTTTGGGACGAATTAATGTTTCAACTTCGCCTATAAACATCTAACATCTTTCTCTCTCTCTATCTCTTTATATATATATATAAAGGAGAAAAGCGAATTACTAACTGACTAATCACGATATCTCTAGAACTATTCAACCTACAGGCTTGAAATTTGGTAGGCATGTCCCTTTCATAGAGTAGAGATCAGCTAAGAACGGATTTTTTACGAAATTCGAACCACAAGGGGCGTTATGGGGGTTAAGGGGCGTTATAAATAATTGTTTCCATTTTTAAAGTACTCGACGTACAATCTTGAAATTGGGTAAGCAGATTCCTTTCATATAGTAGAGATCCGCAACAAAATGAGTTGGCTGAAAATCGAGCCCCAAGTAGCGTTACGGGGGCGTTATAGATAATTATCTCCATTTTTAAACTATTAGACGTACAGTCTTTATAATTGATAAATAGATTCCTTTCATAGAGTAGAGATGAGCTACAAGATGGGTTTGGGAAAATAGCCCCCCAAGTGGCGTTGCGGGGTATTAAGGGGCGTAATAGATAAATATTTTCGTTTTGAAACTACTTGACCTACCTGCTTGAAAATTGTGGTAGGCATGTTTCTTTCATGAAATAAATAACCGCTACAAAATTTTTTGGGAAAATTGACCACAACGGGTGTTGCGGGGGAGGGGGTTAAGAGGGGACATAAATAATTATTCCGATTTTTTAACTATTAGACGCACAGTCTTGAAATTTGGTAACCAGATTCCTCTCATAGGATAGAGGTACGTTACAAAATGCGTTTTGTGAAAATGGACCCCCAAGTGGCGTTGCGGGGCTTAAGGGGCGGGACGTTATAGATAATTATTTCCATTTTTAAACTACTGGACGTACAATCTAGAAATATGATAATCAGAATCCTTTCATGGATTAAAGATCCACTATGTAATGCGTTTTGTGAAAATTGACCCAGGGTGGTGTTACGGGGGCTCAAGGGGCGTTATAGATGATTTTTTCCTATTTTAATTTATTAGACGCACAGTCTTCAAATTTGATAAGCAAATTCCTTTTATAGAGTACAGTTCCCCTGAAAAATGGGTTTTGTGAAAACAGACCCCCCAAGTAGCGTTGCGGGGGCTCAAGGGGCGTTATAGATAATTATTCCCAGTTTTAAACTATGAGACGTACAGTCTTGAAATTTGGTAAGCAGATTCCTTTCGTACAGTAGAGAATCGCTACAAAATGGGTTTCGCGAATATCAATCACCAAGTTTCATTTCGGGAGACTAAGGGGAGTAATCGATAAATATTTCCGTTTTTAAACTATTGGTCTACCTCCTTGAAAACTGGTAGGCATGTTCCTTTCATGGAATAAAGTTCTTCTAACAAAGAGTAAAACGAAAATCGACCCCTAAGGAGAGTTGCGAGGGGCAAGAAGTGTTATAGAAAAAAATTCCTGTTTTTGAATTGTTAGACCCCATACTTGAAATTTGTTAAGCATGTTTTTTTTATTAAATAGGGATCCACTAAGAATGTATTTTATGGAAATCAACTCCTGGGGGAGCAGGGGATTACTGGGGCGTACTGACAAAAAAAATTCCTTTTTTTCGAATTACAAGGACTATAATAATGAAATTTGGTTTGCGTTTTCTTTTGTTGAATTGAAATCCTCTAACAACGATAATTTGGGGAAACGACTCTCAACGGGATTACGGGGTATAGATGGTAAAAATTTCGTTTTTTTTCCTGTTAGATTTAGACTTGAAATTTGGCTTGCATGTTCATTTTACAGAGTTGAGATCCACCGAAAATTGGTTTTGCGGGAATCCACTTGGTTATAGTATTACGAAAGTGCAAACATCATTCTGTACTTAAATTTTAGTGATTTTTGGAAAATACAAATTAGATGAGTTCTGCCTTTTTTTTTATTAAGAGGTGACAGTTACAAGTATACTTATATTTTCCAATACAATCAACTTAATTATTAATAATTTATATATATATTTATAAAACATCATGAAATACCCAGCGTAGCGGGTGGGTAACGGCTAGTATGTATATATATATATCATCTGTCTCGTAGATTATTTGTACATTATTCGATGGTGACGTTCTTTTTGCGGCAAGGAGTTGTTCAAGCTTAAAGTGCTAATTTCGCTGGACGGAAAATCGATCTCTTGGGATAGCTCATTTTTATATAACTACTTAACGTGAATTTTAGACTATTCATAAATTAAATGAAACAAAATGTCTACTATTCTATAATGATCTCAGAATTTTTATCTTTAAATTATGAAATTTTTTCATAATTTAGAGTTTTTATTGATCATTCTAAAGTGAATTTAACAAACTTGCTGTCTACAAATTTAGGCAAAACTGTCTTCAAGTTTAATTTACACATACATGTCGAATGTAATGTTACAGTTTCTTTTTCTTTTCGAAATCTAGCAAATAATGCATTCAAATAATTCTAAACTGTTTAATTGAGAACTCTCATTCACCCTTTGTGCTGATCTTGAACTTGTTTTATCTAACATAACTTGATGTCTACATCAAACAAATATAATACTTAGAACTTCATTTAAGTTCCAGCATTCATAGCCTTATAGCCCTTTGGATTACGTTTCCAGGAAGACGCCGCCAGGATTCCTCGAGATGCGTGAATTTGATTATGTTACAGACTTGTTGGAACTTTTAACTCATTAATCATGTTTCAGGAAGGGGACAGTAAACATATTTCTTGTTTGTGTAGAAATGTGTAATTTGGAATGAAAATGCAACACTTGTTAAGTTACTTTCTGTATATATTTAGGGCAGCGTTTCTCAAACTGTGAGGTGCGCCCCCTTGAGGGTCGTGATGACTCTACTAGGAGCATATAGAAAAGTCTAAGAGAAAAGATTATTTAAAAAAATAACTAATTTACTAAAAGTAAACAAAATATATTCTGACATAATAAAAAATAAACACACCTTTACACTGATATAATATACTTATAAATGTACCAATGCACAATGTATTTTATTATTAACTTTTATTTAACTTTATTTTTTGTGTTTGATAATTAGCAAGTTTATAATTACCAGTGATACGGTCTTGCCATATATGAAATTATACACACAAATTAACACTTATCTTGATAATTTGTTTGGTTCATAATTAATGTTTTAACTGCCGATTAAAAGTCACGCAATTCGCTCCCAACGACACCGGACACACTATCAAGGTCCTTTTATTGCAGCCCATAGCCTTCAGAATAATTTTATGGATAGCAGTGTACAGAAAATATCGTACTTTGAAAAGACATATATATAACGTAAGGGGAAACTAACACTTTGGCTGAGTGAGACTTTTATAAACGCCGGTGGCACTTAGGAGGTTTAAGCCGTATTCTAGCTTTAGCATCAAAGTACAGTACACAAAGTACGCGTGCCATCACTGGCACGCGACACAATATTTTGGGCACGCCATTGATAATTTTATTTCAAAATAACAAAGTTCACTTTATGAAGTATTACGAACAAATGCGAGTGATCGGTCACGGGGAGGCGGTGAGCATCCTCGTTTGCTATTGTCTTGCCTTAGTTACGTCATGAACTACAGTTGCTTATGATGCAAAATTTGTCTACGCATAGTATAGTCAATTTCGTTGCGCAACTGTATTTTAAATTTTATTTGTGTTATATTTACGATTTTTAACTGTTATTTAACATGGCTAGTTCAGCAAAAGAACAAAAATTGCAAGATAGTAAGTGTAACAGAGAATTTCAAACTTGGTGAACCTAGAAATATGGCATTACAGTAGAACGTCGTTTATCCGAATCAATTGGGACCGAACACCGTTCAGATACGCGATTGTACGGATAACCGAAAACCGAATGCGATCCATGCAGTATATGAAAGCGGACACTATACGAATATTGAAAATCATCACATGCGTGAAACGTGCTTGAAGAAAAAGCAAAATAGGTGCAAACTGTCGCAACTTTACCTTTATTATGGAAAATAATCACTTATTTTTTGCTGTACCATTATACACCTTCGTTTTTTCGCTGCAATGTCTCTGATTCTCTTGATCAGCAGTAGTTGAGCAGGACAGCACTCTGATTGTTGTTCGTACCACTCCATAGCTGCCTGTAACGCAGAAAATGCGTCAGCATTTGATGGACCCTTGCTACTTTCGTTGTAGTTGTTGTTCTCGTCTTCGTCCGTTTCTTCGTCGACAGGGTTGGATTCTTCTTGCGCGGAAGTCACTATCTCGTCATCATTTAGCATTTGAAATCCATAGTCTTATGCATCGCATGCCATCAGGGGTTTCGACATTTTCTTCATCGCATTTTTGAAATCCTGGGATCGATTGGACAAAGCTGGTAATATCCTCCCTGTGTTCGTCATTGAAGTCTTTTTCGCCTTCTAAATCTGGCCACAGCTTATTCCATGCATTTTTCAAGCTCTGTCTTTCGAGCGAGTCACACGCTTCAGCTAACATGTAGCAGGTGTCCTTCATATTGGTCCGGATATAAACGTTCGGATAAACGACGTTCTACTGTATTAGTAAAAGCGACAGAGTGGTGTGTTTTATGTTCTGGAATAGTGGTATGTAGAACATTGTCTATGTAAAGCGGTATTTTGAAACAAATCACAAATCCTCTTGTCAAAAAAGTGAACCACAGCAAAAATAAGTTATTGTTTAGAAACCATTTGGCAGATGATTCTAATTCAGCATCCATTCTACTAAATGTAGCATTACAATCCTTATATGAGTTATTTGTCATCCAATCTGCAGCAACAGAAGTCACACTAACGTTACTTTATAATTTGAATTACACGTATAACTAAAACATTTACAACTATACAGAAGGAAAAATATTTTTTCGTAGTAAATAAAGAGTTTTAAGTTGTTCGTATTTAATTTTATTATTTTTTCAATAATTACAAGCCAAAATTATTTGACGGCACGTCTATACCTTACTCCTTTAGAGGAAATGGCACGTTGATCCATAAAGGTTCGCTACCCCTGGTATAGTATAATAGTAGGAGAAAAACTACAGTGAAAATCGCTTAACACGAAACTGATGGAACTGAAATATTTGTTCGTGTTAAAAGAATTTCATGTTAAGAGATATGCCAAAAAACATGTATTCAACAAAGTTAAGTTTATTAGAATACATTTGATTTTTACATAGATATGTATTTTTGCATGCATTTTATAAAAATCATTGAAACAAAATATTTATTTGTTTTTAGAAATAAATCTGATATATATTTCATTATATTGTCTGTTTCAACATCAAATTGTTCGATTTCGTCCATTTATTATTCATTTCACTATTGGAATGTGTGTCTTAATAACTGTGCATAATTTTCATGATGTTCCTTATTTCGGATGAACTGGAAATGCATTATCCATCTAATTTGCGTCAATGTTTTTTTTAGCATTGAACAAACTCCAAAATGTCTATGTCTGTCATAATTAGGGTTATACACTCATTGTCATCCTCTACCGAAACGAATTCTTCCGATGATGAACTTCTGTGGCTGGTGATTTCAGTGATTTGTTTATTCCAAGAAGATAAATCTTTTCGTGTTTAGCGAATTTTGTTTCGTGTTAAGAGGGGGAAAACGCATGTAAATACATATTAGTCTGTCCGGACCGTTGTATCATTTCGTGCTAACCGATATTTCGTCTTAAGCGTTTTTGCGTTAAACATATTTCACTGCATATTCATAAAGCATCATGAAATAATAAGCAAAAAAAGGCTGGTAACGGGTAGAGCTTTATGCAGATAGATAGAACAAAGTAGGATCAGAATTTGTAAACTTTTAAACATTTATTAATGGATATTTAGAATATCTTTAAGTAGTATGTCCTTTACCATAGGATGCATATTTAAAATTACTGTATATGATTTACCCCTGAATTTTAATTTCTTAATTTTCCTCTTTCTTCCAATTTAGAGTTGTTTATTCCTGAATGATAGGGATCTTTAACTTTTCACACTCTTGGGCCAAATTAATAAATTTACAATGATTCGCAAGCCACACCAATATATTCACAGTGATCCGCGGGCCATACGACTTTTAAAAATATATTGTAGTCAGGAAACTTTTATGAAAAAGGGAGGTTCATTTTAAAACATTTTAACAGATTCTTAGGGAAAAGATAGTGTTTACATATTTGTATATATATTATTTGTTTCAAAAAAGTTAAATGAAAGTCGAATTATAAAATACTTTGCAAACCTGTTAAAGATAAAAGTCCGCCTTTTTTCCGAAAATTTCTGAGATTTTATGCATTACCAGATTTTTTATATTTAAAATTATTTAAGACACAGTGAAATTTTTGAAAAATTCTTCCTTTTCAGAAAATTTTACCTCAATTGGATATCAAACACATCAGTGAATTTTTTTAAGTATTAAGAATAACGGAAAAAAAGGGCATTTTTTACAACAAAAAGCAGTCAAGGCAATTTTTTTTTTTGAAATTGCCTCACAAATTCACTAAAACGCCTCCAACCCCTGAGACCCCTTAAATTAAAGTTGAATTAAAATACTTTAAAAGCCTGTTAAAGATAAGAGTCCGACTTTTTTTCTGAAAATTTCGGAGATTTTATGCATAGCCAGATTTTTTATTTTTAAAATACAGAGAAATTTTTGAAAAATTTGTCATTTTCAGAAAATTTAATCTCAAATGGATATCAAATACATCAGTGAAATTTTTTAGAATAACAAAAAAAATGGCATTTTATATACGACAAAAAGCAGTCAAGGTAATTTTCTTTTAAAATTGCCTAAAATTCATCTGAGAGCCGCTAAAATGCCTTCAACGGATCATTCGTGGTCCACGGACCACGGGTTGAAGATCCCTACTTTTTGACATCATTACAGCTAAAACTATATAAATCTATTATTTGACAGAAACGAGACAAGTCTAAACCCACAACTTTGATTAAACGTGGTAACCAGAGTTAACTCATTTATAAAACGTATCCTTTGTCAATAAAGCACACAAAACGCTTATTTTATCCTCTATTTAAAAGTTAGGTGACAATTCATTAACTTTTTCATATTCCAAAGAACATTCCTTTTAATAATAAGACAGCTGGAAGTCGCATACGATATTGTGTCAAGCTACGATGTCAACACGCTTTTGCGTTTCAAATTAAGTTTTGATGAACACGGGTTCCGAACATTATTAAATGCATCGCAAAGCTTAAAAAATGATGCCTTGTACAAGCAATAATGACCTCATAACTCCCCGTCTCCTTCAATCCCCGTGGTTTTTAATAACATGACCGCGACGGTTTTTGCGTAGGGAGAAAAGTATTAACTTTTTACTATCATATTAATTATATAGTCATGTTTTAAGAAGACGTGTGGTTATTGAAAATGAAGAATTTTTTAAAGAAATAAATAAGCTGAAATATATGAAGCTTTTTAATACGTTCTAGAGACTAGTTATTTGACTTATTGTTATGGTTCATCTAGGAGCTCGACTAATCATGAAAGTAAAATGCTGTAATGAATTTCGTGTAATGTTTTTTGAAGGACAAGCCAACCTATGGATATTCATAACCGTGTGCAATGAAGAGGAATAGGCGGAAGTTTTAATGATATACGAATATTATTCATGTTGGATATGTTTACACTCTTTTTTTCGCGTGTAATGAGATGTAAATGAAAAAACAATGAAACTAATAGATATTAATTTATGTAATTACTCTTTAGAGCAGCGTTTCTCAAATTGTGGGGCGCGCCTTAGGGAGGCGTGATAACTATGAAGGGAGCGAGAGTCTATTGAAAAGTAGGAAAAAAAAGATTATTTAAAAAAATTATTAATTTACTGAAAGTAAACAAACTAAATACATTCTGACAAAATAAACTTTTAAAAAATGCGCATTTACAGTGATATAATACATTTAAAAAAATCGGTGCTGCACAATGTGTATTTTATAATTAATTTAATAATACTAAACTAGAGGAGAAAAGGATTAAATAAGCAAAACCTCTGAAAAAAGTAAATCCGTTGCACACACTGCCAAGGTCCTTATATTGCATTCAAAAGCCTTCGTAATAATTTTATGGATAGTAGTGCACAGGAAAATTCGTACTTCGGAAAGACGTATTTATACGTCCGGGGGCAATTAATAATTTGGCTGTGCGAGACATTTATGTACGCCGGTGACTCTTAAGAGATTAAAGTCGTATTGTAGCCTTAGCTTCAAAGTATAGTATAATTGGATGATGAAAACTATGATTGAATAATGGTTCACAATTATTGAAACTCTGAAAAAGCACTGCTTTAGAGAAATAATATAAAAGTCAGCAGCCGGATGGTTGGCCTAGGTGGTTTGGCGCTGACCTTGTTCGACGAAGTTTGCGGATTCGACCCCGGGCTAAATCAGTGCATTTTCATGATGAAAAAATCGATAGCATTCATGTCGTGTGATTATGCGGCATGTAAAAGATCTCTTGAATGTTTGTTTGGCTTGGGTGTAGTGGCAGTGGTAACCTAGTGACCAAGGTAACGGACTCGTGGCCGGCGTGTCATGAGTTCGAGCCTAATGTCGCTGAAGACCCGCCGTGTAAGGGAGTGATGCACGTTAAATCTGTCGAGAGCTCAAACGTTCTCCCGTTGGTGTGGTGTGGTAGTTAGGAGAGGGGGTGCCAGCTCAGGTGTCGTCCTCGTCACTTGACCGTTGGTCAAAATTATGACGTTAGTCGCCAAAAGCCCTCGTATATAGCTGAACATTGCGACTTTAATATTCGCCCACTCACTTGGCTTGGGTGCTCTCGGCAAAGTTAAATTCCTGGTACAATTTCGCATCGTTAGAGCTCAGGTCCATCTCTCTGGGAAGGTAAATGGGCATTAAAATTACATTTTGGCAATTGATATCCACCCATTTTTGCCACACTAAAAAGTGATACCAGGAGAACGAACTAGGTCTGCAATAATAATTACCAATCTACAACCCCATTAGAAAGAAAGAAAAAATTATATGAAAGAGTCATACCTTTTTAAAATCCAGTTGAAGAGTCCTAAGAATTTTTGTTCCATTGATTCGTTCCGGAGGTTTTCATTACTCATTTAATTAAAATAAAAGATGTAATTCATCTTGAACCAATTAAAATTTTTAAAAAAATTAAGTGTCATGTGAGTTGGGGATGCTTATTTTTGTATCATTACAAAATTTTTTCAATTCTAATTTAATTCGATGTAATAATATTTTCTAAAGAAAAATGCTAAGAACTGGCAAAAACCAAAGATTAAGAGAAGTTGAAATTCTCATTTGGTCTATAAATATTTTGCATGTATTATTCCGCGGTTAATTAAATTTTGATTGAAATGGAAAAATTTTATTTTAAAATTAGATGATATCGAATTACAGAAAAAAAATTCACTTACAAAAATAATGTTGTAATGCAGCATTACAAGAGTTTATTATTTATATTACTATCTTGGGATTCAAGAAAATAATTAGGAAATTTCTATATTTTTTTTTATATTCTCGTATAGAGAGAGAGAGAGAGCAGTGTTTGTTTTACTTTTTTACTTGGAAAAATATTTCCATCTCGATATGCTAATAAATACTGGAATACATATGGGGATTATTATAAATGAAAATCCTCTTTTTTAATATTGCATATGAATGATGAAATCTGCAATAAAATTTTATACCTCAAAAATATTTATTTGTGGAAAAATACATAAAACTCATTTTGATACATTTATTTTTTGAAGATTTTACAATAACTTGAATTCAGTGTGTACATTTATTTATTTCACAAACACTATAATTAAATTTAAAATCAAGTGCATTTTATATATGACACTTTTTGTTATATTTTATTCATTTATTTATTTTTAAAATATCTGACACTTGTCATCATGAAATTATTATTAGGAAAACAGGTGTTTTATTAAAATATGAAATGAAACTGAACACAAAGCAAAGAAATTTTAGAATATTTCTCTCTTTGTGTTTAAAAAAATAGAAGCAACATGTAATTATACATTTATAAGAATTAAATTGTGTAATCACACACTTAAGAATTTTTGTGCATTACAATTATAATTTCGAAAGTACGTGGAATTCTGAAGAAAACGACTCATATTTTTTAAGCAAACGATTTTATGCAATATTTTTTGATGCAAGATAAACAGACTAATTACTATATATTATTTCAAAATTGGGAATTCGCAAGTATTTGGATTTATAATTCAATTACTACAAAGTAAATTAATTTAGCTGTGTTTTTTTTCCTTCCATTATATTAAAATGAAACGAAAGCTTCATTTACATTTTCTGTCCTGTTTCCTGGAACAAAAAAGTTGAAGAAGAATTGTTGTAATTTAATATGCGATTCTGTTCTTTTCTTTGCATATTTTGCCTGAGACTACTTGCCAAAAGTCTCTTAGAAAATAGTTTTAAAAAAAATCATGAAGCTATTTCTTAAACTTGAAAAAATATGCTGAAGCACTCTACCTCTGGAGAGTTAATTAAGTTACTTAAAAACCTAATTACGGAACAGTTGTATGATAGCTTGCTTCATTAGTTTTCTAAGTTAATACAATCGAAGTTAGAGGATTCGCTGAACATTGTGTTGTATGTAGTATAGGAAAAGGATTATGTTGTAAAATTAGTGACTGGCTACGTTCGGGACTGTGATTCTGAAACCGCGTGTAAATGAGAAAAAATTTTAAAATTTAGTTGAATTATTTTTTTCTCCTAGCACACATTGTTTTAAGAATATTATTACAAGAAAAAATTATTTAAAGGGACATTTTGCCTATTTAATAGCTAATACTTCTATACAGGAGCAGAACTTGAATTTCGAAACAATTCACATTATTTTCAGAGTTACGATCATTTCAAATAATAATCGGAGTTTGTCTATTATAATTACTCTGCTCACATATATTTAAATATGAATAAATTCCCACGTAAAGTATGTAAGGACTGAAATGTTCTCTCAGTTCCATCTAGAGCTGTGGGAGGATGACTAGCCATATCAACAATCAATCTATTTATTGAACAATTTATCAACACAATTTAAATAATTTACACGATAAAAGATACTCCCAATCTAAGCAATATGTGGATTAATAACGAGATGTGCGAATTATGAGAAGACTTTAAATATATCGACCCTCTTATTACAGGATCAAATCTACTATCCCAATTATCTGAGATTAATTAAACTTTAGTGACCAATCGTCACTTTAATTCTTCACCTATCAAATCGCTGAAATACGCAATAAAATGGTATAATACCTGGTCAGTAGCAATCTATCATATCTTCTCCCTTTCTTTCTCACTAGCTTGAAAACCTAGACTATATATAGCCGACCTAATCTGAATAGTCAAGGTTTCTCTTTCAGAGGGATGGCTGTGAATTAACTCGAATTGATAGACCAAAGATTCCCCAAGAAGATTAAAGAAAGGACGTGGATAGATCCGTCTCAAGTATATATTAAAAAAATCCTAGTTTGGGCTCTGTACAGGAATCAAAACTATATTTATAGGCAAAATAATATTATTGTAGAAACAATTTTAATTTAAAGATAATGTTTTAAAAATACAGGGTCCTCAAAGCTCACCAGATCTCCAGAAGTTTATCCAGACGTGGTAACTACACAAACAGACTTAGTTGATCGTCTGCTTGCTGCTTGTATTTCGGTGAACACCACGCTGCTGTGACTTCTGCACTCCCCCATTCCACAGTTCTATGGTTCAGCATCACGAGATCCGCCGCCAATAGCCCTTGTGATGCTTTATAGTGTGAGGGTAATGAATACTCACTCCAGTCTCTTCTTCAAATTACTCCCTAGAACAAGGGTGGCGAACCAGTGGCACGCGGCACAATATTTTGGGCACGCCACCGATCAAAACAGTTTGCATTTTAGTTCAGAATAACAAAGTTCACAATGAAGTGTAACGATCAAACGTGAGTAATTGGTTCTCGGGTCGGTGCAATCTCGTTTGTTACTGTCTTGCCTTAGTTACGTCGTGGAGTACGGTTGCTTTTGATGCAAAATTTGTGTACGCATAACACAGTCAATTTCGTTGACACAACTATGTATTAAAGTTTATTTGTGTTATATTTACGATTTTTGACTGTTATTTAACATGACTAGTGTGATAGCGGTCGGTTCCTGCTTACATCTGAACCCCCTTGTCTACCTGTAAACTCGGCTAGGTGTGTGGGAGAAACTGAAGGATCCACAGACATGATTTCATTCTAATCAGTTTATTATTTCCAAATATCAATCAGACCCGATAACAATCTAATTAAAGTAGTTGATTAAATAGTAGAGCGTGGAAGTGAGATTCTATAACACGGGTATACTACTACAGACCCTCAACTGAATCTAAGATAGCTTAAATACTCTCAAATACAACTACGTCGCACACTAATAAGCTAACTTCTACTTAATCAAGCTCACAATACCTGTACTTTTTATGCATCGGATCCTACACTGGAAACTTACAGGTGATCTCTTCGGCTTGATCAATGTCGTTGGATCCACGCTCTGTAATCTTTTTCCTGGACAGCTCCAAGACCTCTAACTAATTCCACTCTCTTTCAATCTTCAACTAACAGCTAACGCGGAGACTCTATGTTAACTCCTACTTGCCAACTCCAACGTGTCAACCCACAAACTCGCGAAAACAGAATTTATATAATATACTTCATTTACATAATCACGCTTCCCTACTCGGTGAAAGTTGGTTGAAATAAATATTTTCCTAAAAAAGTCATGAAGGGATTAGTAGAACCGCGTATAGATCCGTCACACTAGTTTAGGAAAAGAACAAAAAGTGCAAGAAAGCAAGTGCAACAGAAAATTTCAAACTTGGTGAATCTAAAAATATGGCATTATAGGTAAACGTGACAGAGAGGTGTATGTTTTATGTTCTGGAACAGTGATATGCACCGTCTGTAAAACGGCATTTTGAAACAAATCACAAATCCTCTTCTCAAAAAAGTGAATCACACAATAAAAATAATTAATTGTGATTAGAAACCTTTTGGCAGATGACTCTAATGCAGCATGCATTCTACTAAAAGCAACATCTTACAATCCTGAACTGAACTCAGAGGCGCAAAATCCCATGAGGGCCAAGACCAACTGCGTCTATCTCAGTATACGTGACTTTAGGCGCAGGTGTGCATGTCCAGATATTTCGGTCAAGTGGTCACTCTGACGCGAAACTCCCAGTGTTCATTTCCCTAGCAAGCTTTGTACTCATTTATCGACCCACAAGAGATTAAAGGCTGAGTCGACCATGCCCAGCCCCAGATTTGAACCTCGGACCTGTGGCGTGGAAGCGCGATACACTACCACTTAGCCACTGGGCTTCCTTGCAATCATAATATAAAATTGTCATCCAATCAGCAACAACAGAAGTCACACTAATGTTACTTTAATTTGAATTACACGTATAACTAAAACATTTACAACTATACAGTACAAAAAGTATTTCCTCGTAGTAAATGAAGAGTTTTGGAGTTGTTCGTATTTATTTTAATTATTTTTCCAATAATCACAAGTCAAAATTATTTGAAGACATGTATGTACCTCATTAAACACTTCTTTAGAAAAAGTTCTCGTTGATCCATAAAGTTATAGAAGAGCGTTAAACACAAAGCTGTAACATACAGCTCAATTAATTTCTTAGATATATGCGCATATGCCCCCTCAAAAAAGTGAACATAAGCTTCCTGAAAGAAATTGTTTTGATTGAATAAAATAAAATCATCTTTATAAAATGGCAATAACAAAGGGAAATTTCGCAGTGTAAATATTAAATACATACTATAATCTAAAATGACGCGGTGTTCCGGAATCTCATAACACTTGTTGAAATTCCTGATGTTGAGTCTTTCTGCCCAACATTTACTGTGCAGAGTAGAAATTATTAGTATGAGAGAATTTAAAGGAAAAATAACCCTCCACATAAACTCTCCATAAAGGGAAATTTGTTGGTGTTAATTTTTCAATAATACACACTCTTGTCTCTTAACCTGCAGTTTTAATGCCTCTTTCTGTATTTCTGGAATATGCTGAATTCGTATCATCCCGGAATGTAATTATGATTTTGTGAAAGGGTAAACTGAAAATGAATACTTTCCCGCCTTAATTAGGAAACACATTTGGTGAGCTTATAATTAAATTGTTTCCCTCGCTTCAAAACTCTGAGACAGATTCTTGAATCAAGTTGATAATTGTGCTCGAGACAGCTTTTGAAATATTGTAAAGTTTTAGAAATGTTATTAATGACAGGTCTTGTATGCTCTCTCAAGCTGTTATACAAATCATTTCTATGGACGTAATACGTCGAGTTCGTGTATACGTCTTTTGAATTTTTAAAACTTTTCTGTAAGAAAACGAACGCATTTGGAACTTTTCATAAGTTTTCATGACAAACGATATTTTTAACAAATAATTGCTCGACAGTGATTTAAAAAAGATCTTTTATGTATTGTAAAAATCGTTGAAATCCCTCGCTCAAACTAATTTAAAATTCTGTTATTTGTTTTACTGTGTGCTTTTAGTCTTCTTCTGTGCGATGTTTTGTGTATTATGTATTTTAATAATGTATCTATTTTATTTTCGTAATTAAATGTGTGCGTGTAACATTACTAATAAACACATCTGAGGTTTGATAATATACACTAAAAATATAAATCATTATGAACACCCATGTATTACTACTTGATCCACTTCTAGCACGCAAAAACATGTAACCCGCCTCAACATAGATGTTATAAGTCTGTGGAAGATAGTTGGAGAACAAAAATTGTACCAAATGCAAAAAGTGGTCATATAGTACCGAGTTTTTTGAGTCCCGCCTCAACATAGTTGCTACAAGTCTTTCAAAAATAGGCGGGGCACATATTGTACCAGATGCAAAAAGTGGTCACATAACTCCGAGGTTTTTGAGGTTACGCCTCAGCATAGATGCTACAAGTCTTTGGAAGATAGCTGGAGAACATATTCTACCAGATGCAAAAAGTGGTTACACAATTCCAAGGTGATGTGTTTTTAGCTCTGAGCTTGCCAATAGTGCTGTATGGAAGGGATAGCCAACATGTCGATCGCAAAACTGATTTAGATCAGACACGGAATAAACTGCATAATAAAGAACTTTTTTTCACAAGGCCTATGACAATTAGTCGATTGCGACATGTTTTAAATAGGGAAAAGTTGATCTACTATATAGCAAAGTTGGTTAACCTTTTTGTACGAGATTAAAATAAGGTAACTTAGGCTGGCTTTTGGTATCAACTAGAATTCATCCGCACGTTCTTCGAACAACTAAAGCTCAATTTCAACCCTGTGACATGAAATATCTAGTTGAAAAATTCCATTCCTGATGCGAAAGGCAGAAATCTTACAAGAGGTGAAACTAAATCTCAATTCTTTGAGGAAGTACACACGTTTTGTAGTGAGTTTAAATCATTTAATTGTCCCTAAAACAGAAACGCCTGTTAGAACTTCTTTTAAATCATAGAAACCGCTAAGATTGGCCTACAGTATATGTGTCTAGCAATTGTTTGGCTTGGAAAATTGTTTACTCTGATGTGGCCATCAATGTAATGAATCAAAAGTCATGATTCATTCAACCAGTAATGCTTTTCCTTCTTACCATAGTTCAACGTTTCGATGCTTACTGTAGACGTAAATAGATGTAATGCTTGGTTTACAGAAGCACATGAGAGGACATTCTACGATTCCGTCTCATATCTAGTGCCGAGTAGTTAAGGTCAGTACTCGTAACTAGCGTTGTGAGTTCCTGGAGCACTGAAGAATCGACGAGTAGGACTGTTGCACGTTAAATCCTTCGAGAGTGAAAATGTCGTAGGGTGCACCTCTGATGTCTTTATAATCAAATGACCGAGGTCTATCCTTGGTTATTTCGTAGAATAACTACGTAAAGTATGAAGTTTTTCATCTATTATATACTTTAACTGACTTGTCTATTTGTTTCATGAAATACCTAGTTATTCCATGAAATAACTGAATTATACATTTTAACGGTAACATATGTGTGTGACTCACACACTATTAAATTGAAAAAAATCTTTCTTTTATTAACTATGTAGTGATTAATAATCATTTATGTATAAAAATACAATAGCATTTTTTGTCTCTTCATATTTCTTTTAACATAGAAACGAAAGTACAACTATTTTCTTTGTTTACTTCATGCTTGTTTTCTTTATAAAAAGAGATTTAAAAAATGCAATTGATGTTAATTATTTCATTTGAAAAAACAACTATTTTAAATATTTTGCAGTTCAGGAAATCTTATGTCTTTAATGAAATTCCTTTTTTTACCATTATATGAAGGATAAAAATAAACTAAAATAAATATAAGGTTTGAAAACATTTTTTGGTGTTAATAGCAATTTACCACATTTTTTTTTGTAATTGTTGTAATATGAGCGTAGGATAATTTTTTATATTTAATGATTTTTATTCTTCTAGATTAAAAGCTTACTGCTATACGAATTAAAATGATCATTATTGTAATTTCGTTAAAAACTACTTCCGAAAGAAAAATATAATTAAAAGTTGCTTTTTTGTTTTTACAGATATGTAAGGGTAAATTCTTATAATATGTGGAATTCTTAAAATTTGTTTTCATTTCAAGAGGTATGTTTGTATATTTACTATTACATTATTTTAAGCAAAAAAATATTAACATTTCATCCGTATATTTTTGCAATTTTTCGCTTTCTTCCCCTTGTAATGTAAATACAAATGTTGAATTTTTTTCTGTGATAAAAGTTTCATTTCTCGCATTTTAGAACATTATTTCGAACCTTGTTGGAAAAATTCTAATAAAAAATTTTTTTTAACACGATTGCCTAAAGCAGAGATGTGAAGATCATTTTTAGATTTAAATATGTATTTTTATGAAACTTTTTTTTCATATGTGCTAGGATACATTTAAATATACTTTTCGTGATTAAAATTATGTTTCTTGTTTAAAGGAATTCGATTTTTTCTTCCTTAGAGATATATCTAACTGATATTTATCAATTAAATTATTGCAGGGTAATGTAGTTTTAATATATAAATTTAAATGATAAGATTATAAATGGACTATAAAGATATAAAAAAATGAACTCAATGTTTACTTCCATTTTCATATTATCAGATTGGAGTTTTTAGTATTAATATATCAGAATTAATGTATAATAATTTGGTATTAATCTATCACAATTAAATTTATCTATTTTATATGGAAGTTTGCTTACTCTTTTACTTGCGTTTGTTGAGATTAATAATCTTTGTAAAAAAAGAACTATCAATAATATGTTAAAAAAGCTTATGAAATTTATTACAAAATAAGAAACATAAGTATGTAGATAATAATACATGGTAATGAGGATGTGTGTCCATGACGGGACTAAATTAGACAGTACCAAAGGCCCAGATGACTGTTTTAGCAATCTGTGCAATATTATCGGCATAAAGGTTTCTTGAGGAAAACAGGAATCCTATTTCTTGTAGAGCAGCAAGAATAACTGGATAGTCGAAAATGTGAGCAGGCGTTAGCTCTGTATCTGATCAGTTATCACAATTCCTATAAGTTCTTCTACCATCCCTATCAATTTTCATTCCTCTGTAAAGACCTGTTCACATAGCGTAGTAATGGTCTTTATTATAAGGCGGTCCCCACTTATATACAGGAATTGACTTCTCTCTCTCAATTTGAAATTTCAGAAAGTATTTGCGTCTAATAAGGTAACATTGACAAAGTTGTCGTTATTCAAATTTCTAGCATTTCGCCAGTTTATCCGCATTTTCATTGTCTGTACTGTCAACATGTGCAGGCAACCAGTGGAGAAATCAGACTTTATTTAACTCTTGTAATTTAAACAGGCGAGAGGAAATCTCTTCAGTAATCCATGAGCCTCCGTTCAGAATTTCCTGGAGGGCTGCTTTTGAATCGCAAAAGATGATGAGATTTTTAACCTGTTCTAGAATAAGAAGAATCTCGTATAAATGTATAGTACATGTATAATAATTTTCATAAAAAAAAGAAAAAAAACCTATTTTCAAACAGTGAAACATTTTAAAGGAAAACTTAACGAAACTCAGTGTCAGAAAATTCAAAAATACATGTTACTATTCAATAACTGTGCATCACACAGAATCATCCATTAATTGCTTTTAATGAGAGGGGGGGAGGGTTCCAGGCCATATTTTAATACAGGAAAGATTTCAACAATATTGAATATATTTTATTTCTAACTCCTTCTTTTTATAATGATTTTTAGGCAAAAATGTCTATATGGGTACCCTTCTCATCCATCAAACAACAATTTGATGAAATATATCGTTTTACTACCAATTAAGAAAATAAATTCTTACCAGCTTTAAAAGAGAAAATGCGTATTCTCTTTTTCCTTTCTTCTCCCCTCCCCTTCAGATTAGGATGGTAAATAAAACATTTATATGTCATTGTTTTTTAAGGGCATCTAATTTTAAATGCTGTCTACTACAGTTACTTTATTTGTTACTTTCTATGTCATGCAGTAGTCACGATGGCTGGAACTATTTATCAATGAAGATATATAACAAGCAGCCTCAATACCGAAGACGGGGAAAGGAATGTAGAACCCTAATTGTTATTTATTATTACTAATTATATAATTTTGTTATTGCTTTATTTTAACCTCTTACCTGCCGATTAAAAGTTACGCGATCTCTCCCCAGTGCAACCGTTTTTCATATAGAGAGGTGTATGCGGTGTATTGGGGGGGGGGGGAGAAAAGTATAAAAAAGCAAATCCTTCTCTGAAATAAGTAATAATATCGCAAATACTGTTTAGATCATTTTGTTCCATTCCAAAACCTTCGGAATAATTTTCTTTATAGCAGTGCAAAAAAAAAAAAAAAAAAAAAATCG
Organism: Trichonephila clavata; assembly: GCA_019973975.1. Taxonomy (NCBI): domain Eukaryota; kingdom Metazoa; phylum Arthropoda; class Arachnida; order Araneae; family Nephilidae; genus Trichonephila; species Trichonephila clavata. The sequence continues at coordinate 55,888 of BMAO01037671.1, read as the reverse complement.
TTTTTCAGAAAGGCGTATATATACGTCCCGGGCAAGTAACGCGTTGATTGAGCGAGACGTATATATACGTCGGTGGCACGTAAGGGAAAAAAACTGACAATATCAAAATGGAAACGGAGCAATCTTCGCTCCAGTAAAATTCTTCTGTGAGCAAAAAAATGAATATTACTTTGCAATGTAAATCATTTTTCTCGTCAGGTGACAACTCGACTTAAATTTTTCAGTTAGTCGTCGTTTTGATTCTAAAAATCAAATTTTCATTATTATGGTATGTATTATATATTTAGATAAATATTTATATATATTCAAGATAATATATTTGACACACATACCCACAAACTACAATGAGTTACCGAAAATATAAAAATCATACTACTGTTCTCAATCTTTTTCAAATTATTAGAATAGCATAGTTATGTCAATCTTTGAGCAGGAGAAAATTTCACACAAAAATATCTATCAATAGCAATAAAACACGAGGACTTGGAAATTGCGAAAAGAAGATATCCGGTCTGCGCACCGTTTTCAGCTGCCTCACCGACATAAATTTCCAAAAATGCCACGTGACCTGACGTTCTGTGTATTTACTGAGAGATTGGAATATAAATAATCTTCTGCGGCGGTGTTCTATGTGGACAGCTGGCAATCTGCGAAAGCGATTTGAGCGATGAAGCCTTGCTTATATTTGAACGACGAGATAGATTATTATTTGCACTAGCCAGCCGTCATATGCATAAGACGATTTGAAACGCCCTTCGAATCTTAAACGTATCTCGATGTCTTTATTCGCTAAGGCTTAGTAAAAAGTTGTTTTTTCAAACTCTTTACGTGGCCAGATTATGCTTAAATAAACATACCTTGCTTGAATATTCCAGCAGCATTCAGTGAGTGGGGCCATTAGAAGATTGAGAAGTACAAAAAAAAAAAAAAAAAACTTGTTGGTTCAGCTCGTGTATTAAATTTCTTACCGCCTTCGATTTTTTTCTTCACGAAAACGTATTCTTATTTCTCAGTTTATAATGAATGTTTTGCAATTTTTTAGCCGTTTTGTCTCTATGTTACAACAATAACTTTAATAGTGCTTTGTTATTTTAAAGTGTGGGACATATGACAAGAAATGATGCAAAATGATGATTTTAAGTTTTTTTTTTCCTACTATCCTTTTATAATCTACTGAAAATATTTCTTATATAAAAATATTTATATACTTAAAATAATTATGTTGAGCTTTTTCACGAAACATGGGAAAACTCGAATTTACCTAAGATAAACCTTTCTTCCAAGAAATTTTGTCGACTCTTATATTTCTAATTCTTTTATAGTGATTCTCTGTTATTATATATATATGTGTGAGTGTGTGTAAATAAATATAAGTCCCTCTAATATTATTTTCATTAACTTTAAATTATTTGGTCCATTCCTTCAGGACTCGCGTTTAATTATTTTAACTTACCTGTGCGCATGGTTGGGAATTTAATCGTAATCGAATGGTAAGATTGCGTCAGAAACTGGCGGGCGCTTGTTTCTAACCAATCGTTTCTTCTATTGGAATTAATAAAGACTCACCACCCAGTATAAAAAGCGAGTGCTCTTTGTCTATCTTCATGATGTATTAATCTGCTGCAGCACGTGTTTGTCTTCTGTGTTTTGTGTCTTCTTGTCTGTTTCTGGTTATGTCGAAACGCTGCATGTTTAATGTGCAATAAAACCGGATTTACCATTTCAAAAGACTACCTCGTCAATGTCACAAACAAAAAACATCAAATTCTGAAGAAGTTTTCCGGAAACCGTTTATCAAGAAACCATCAAAAAATACCTAACGACAGGCCACCCTCACATATATATACATGTGTGTAAGTTATAATTTCGTTGGAATCAACCGGAAGCTATTACAATCATATAGTCTCCGGCAAAGGTTCTGCTGATTGGTCCAGAGATACTCAGATAATATTAGATTGCATAATTCTTAATTTAAAAACGTTGAGCTTATAGTTTTAAAGAGATAAGGTTATACTTATATAGTTATATCCCGCTAGGCGGGTAAAATTGATTATTACGCGAAGTTCTGGAGAGCTGAGGACCATTATGGATTTAAAAAACCCTCAAGAGGAAATTGATGAGAAGTATTACATATGTATATATATAAATGCAATAATTCACTTAAATTTTCTCTCGGAAGATTTTACTTCATTCTAAAAGGTCTTGAGCACTCCAAGAACGCATGACGTTCGCGTTCTTCGTGATTCATGATATTACCCGCCTAACGGGAAATATACTGTCAACCACAACTTATCTCCTAAAAAACTGCCACGTTTGCGTTTTTAAAGCAAGATATAATATTATAGAAGTCTTCACCGATTCTAAACGCTTCAGATTGAAGAAACTAAAAAGGCTGAGATCTCTGGAGCGTAAAAAGAATGCTTTTGTGTATCGGCTTAATGTTCACCTGTTTTTGTGTTGAATTTCAACACTGTTTGTGTTCGTTTTAAAGAACTAAATGAATGCCCAACTAAAACAACAAAAAGTCTCCTCAATCTTTGAACAACCTCAGAAAAAACAATAGATTCCACTAGCAAAACAAGCTCTTATGTCAAGAGAAGTTTTTATATATGTATATATGTGCCTTGCTTGTGTTTTGAATTACGTATAGGGATTGCAATTTCTACTGAGCCATTTTTCAATTATTTTTTTATTGTTTTACTTTTGTACATTATATACGTAAACTTCAAAATATTTAATAAATTTTAAATTGTTTTCTTCCTTTCCAGCATCCAGTTGTTTGTGTCAAACTTGGCGAGATGTTGCAAGCCACAGGGGCCAAAACTTAACTGGAAGCGATCTTTACCGGTAAAGTGGATATTCTTTTTCATAAGTTGCGTTAGATATAAGTTTTTTTTAGTGGGTTCATATTAGCATTCAAGCCTTTGCTGACACAACAAGTCCCCAAATACGAGATCCATTTCAGTGGTAACACCATTTAATGGCGGATCTCGTAACTGAATTTGGAGGCTTGAATTAATTTATATCAATCTCTCGTCGGATGCTGAATATTGCCGTGATTTAATTTTACCAAGAGTACCCGAGCCCAGTTGATACTCAAGGGATCTTTTACATGTCACATAATCGTATGGCATGCGTGCCTACGTTTTTCGCATCCAGAAAATCTATTAACTCCAACCGTGTTCGAAAAAAAACTGAATGTGATTGAAGACATTTCATTCTTAGCGGGGACTAAAATCATGAATTTTTTGTGAAATAGTTTCACATCGAAGATGGTAATTACAGTTGACACAACGGTAATTTAATGTATGTTATAAATAATATAAGAATAGCAACTTATAACTGATTGAGCTTTCTTTGATTCGGTTGAATTTGCTACAGTGATCTTCGATATCCTACTTACATTCATATACTTTAAATCTTTTTAAAAAGGTTCTAAATATTAATGGGGAATACTTACAATCATAAGTTATATATATATATATATATATTCGTATTTCTTCAATGTCACAAAAAAATATATTGGTAGCTCTTTTACACTTATGTGAAACGTTTGTGTGAAAGGAGTATAATGTTAGTTTTGTTAGGGTTATCTCTTCGAATAATATCAAATTAGCTTAAAATATTTTGTCGAAGCAAAGGTTATTTTAGAATATTTTTCAACAATATTAATGTAAAAAGAATTACACGAAAGGCCATTAGTGTTTTAGAAACATAATTTAATTTTCATGACATAGAATTCCAGATTTAAAAGTCGTTACTTCTTTTTGAAGCACGTATTCTCTGTGTGCACATTGCTTCAATTTTAAGTGTATTCTCATAATTTTATGTTCTACCAAAAGAAAGAATGGGACTGATTTATTTATCTGAATTTCAGTTAAATATTATGATAGAAATAGCAGGATGTAACCCAGTTTTCGATTTCAACTCTACCTAACATTCAAAAAAGGGAAACTTAATGTCATAATTTCAATACATTAAATATAAACGTTTTATAAACGGAGCTAATATATATAACTACCCCATTACCAAACTTATTATTGGTTATTAAATCATTTACTTTTTTTTAATGTTTCTGAATTCTTACAGAAATTTGTTTTTGTTACTCTAGGTATTAAAAGTTGATTTAGGTGTTGATGTTTCCCCCATAATTTTGTCAGAGTATGTTAGCTAAACTGATTTAGTGTGTTTTAGTTGACTTATTTTTAATCAGTATTTTTGTTGTCATTGTTTATAATATTATTCAATTTTGCACTTATTTTTCCCTATTGCAATGCTGTTTGATCAAAAGTTTAACTTATTTATTAGAGTTACTAGACTAATGAGCTGGAAGATTTAATTACCCCTACTCGTACTTATGTATTATCGCAACAATCGCCAACTCTATTAATAACTCGCCAAGTTGGTAACCCCGATTTCCTATGAGTCGTACGCTCTGAATTGACATCCATGTGCTTCATTTCATACAATGTCGCCAATAGGTTGCGATAATACTTAAGTACTCAGGTACTTTATAATGAATTGAAAAATTCAAAATGTTTATGATGCATGAGAATCAGTTTTTAAATGTATTAAAAATATTTTTGTTTATAAAAACCTTAAGAATTCTCTTTATACAAATTAACTTAATTTTTTTTTCCATTTCTAAACTTTTCAAAGGATTAAAGAAGTAAGAAATGTGTAACATAATTCTTTTTAATATAATGAACAATATTTAAAAAGAGGCAACTTCCTCTTTTACGAGAAAAAAATCATACTTTTATTTGTTCAAGAAAGGTTAAGAAAACAACTAAGTAGTTATTTTCCAAAATTTGCTCCTTATTTCGATAATGAGCTTCGTTGAAGGCACGTCAAAAAACTTTATAAGTTTTATCTCTGGTAAAATTCCAAGATAATCTCTTCAAGTCTTCATTTATTCTTAGTGCACCCTTGAGGCATTTTGCAGAAACCTGAAGAACTTTGCTGTAATTGGAAAAACCGAAATAAATTGCGTGCGGTTTAGAGTTTAAAAACATTGGTTATTTTCTTAAAATGATGTTGAATATATTCCATACAATTTATGAAATAAAATATCATGTATTATCTTTTTATGGAGATTGTACATCAAAGATATTTTTCATAGAAGGAAATTAAATCAAAGTGAATGTTTTTTGAAACAGTTTTAAGATTTATTCTGTTCAAAAAGCCTTTTTTAATAAAAGAATACTTTTCTATAACTTCACTGAATTGTAATAAACTAGAATACTTTTTTTTTCTTTTAGTATAAATTTTTAGGATTGTAAGAAAACAATTTAATGAATAAACTTTCAAAATACATCTAATTTTATATTCATAATCTTATTTATATTTATAAAACTTTTAAAAGCTAAAAGAAAAATATAAATTCAAAAAATAAGGTTGCAAAAAATGAATAAAGTTTTGGTACTCTCGTATTATTGCAACAATCGCCAACTTAAATAATAACTCGCCAAGTTGGCAAACCGAGATTTCCTATGTGTCGTACGCGCTGAATGAGCAAACAGGGACTTCGTTTCATATTATGTCACGAAGAGTTGCGATATTACAAAAGTACCAAAATTTTTGCTAAATGTAAAAGGCTTTTTAATTTAAAAAAGCTTTGAAAAAAATTGCACGCATCTTTTTTTGTCTCCTTATTTCTTTTTTTTTTGTCCTCTTTCACACATAGAATGAGTTTGAAAACGATAATATAAAAGTGTTGTAATACGTGGTGAACGACCTGAAACAGAACGTTGTAAAAAAAAAAAAAAAAAAAAAAAAAAAAAAAAAAAAAAAAAAAAAAAAAAAGAAAACAGAACGTTGTAATGATTTGGAAAAATTGATGAGTTGCGTAAGACTTACGAAATTAAATTACTGATTTATCACGTCTACAGCTACTAATTACAATATTTACATTTAGATACAAGTTATTCAAACTATTGAGTATTTCAATTACACAGAATATGTTGTTGGTGATGGAGGAGGACAAAATACAACGTTTCTTTTCGAGTGTTTCAAGCGGTTTCTTGTCTCCACTCTCTTAAGATGGGGCGGTCTTTTCTGACACCTCGAAATTAACTCGAGGTTTGTTTCGCAGGTGGAATGCAGCTGTTGTTTTTCTCATGATCATCGGTTGTCGGTCTGATGTCAGATGAAAAAATTCTGCAATATTTTAGGGTAGATATGAGAGAGGGGTAATGTTATCCACGTAGGGAAGCCGATCTTGCAGTGCGAGGAGGGAAAACGTTACAACGTCCAAAAACTGAATTTTACGATTCAAACTGATTCCACAGTCGTTCGATCATACCTTGGGCAAAGCTAGAACTACTAGGTTGTTATAGACCGGTATCCATCTATCCGATGGTTTTCCATCTACTTGTATCAGATAAACGTAAATAACCAAAAATATTTTTGTCAAGATTGACAAAGCATTGATTGAAATCCTTCGGAATTAAAGTAGAAAAAATTTGTCCTTATCATAATAAATCAATTCTTTTCTTAGATCAGAGTGGCAGAAACAAAACTTTTAGTTTTTAGTGTTAGTGTAAAATATTACCTTACTTGGAAAACTTATCTTTCTATATTTATCAGGGATTTTATAGAATTCTACCTGAAATACAAGATGTATTTTAACTTTTAAGCGCTCTTGTGAGTATAAAAATTTTAAAAAATTTGCTGACATTCGATTATGAAAATGTATCGAACTGAAATCACACACACACAAACGAACTTATAATATAAGTGTAAATAGAAGGACATTGTTTCTGTCAAGAGTTTGTTTACAAATTTTCTTTGATACATCACAATGATACAAGACAAAAATGGAGCAAACACTTAAATGGCTCGACCGAAGTTAAGAAATACGATTTCAATCTCCAGCAACTTTCGTGTTCCTTTGAAGATATCGAGTCAAATGTAGAGTAAAGTCACAGTAGCGTAACGGCAAGGAGTCTAGGGTTCTAGGGGGCCCTGTGGCCGCGGTAGCCAAGTGGTCAAGGTATCGGATCATGGCTAGCGTGTCATGAGTTCAAGCCCATTACCACTGAAGACCCGCCGTGTAGGGGCGCGATGCACGTTAAATCTGTCGAGAGCTCAAACGTCCTCCCGTTGGTGTAGTAGTTAGGAGAGGGGGTGCCAGCTCAGGTGTCTTCCGCGTCACTTGACCATAGTTCAAAATTACGCAGTCCGTCGCCAAAAGCCCTCGTGTAGCTAAAGAGTGTGACGTTAATATTCACTCACTCACTCTATGAGGCCCCAAACCTGACTTTGTAGGAGGGCCCTAATACTCACCCGTCACCCCACTGTGAAGTCAATCAATATGCGTTTAAAATCTAATTCTAAATTCGATGGACATCTAAAATCAGTGATCACATTCAGTTTGTTATTAATTTTTCAGAGCATTTACTGCAAAAGCATTTTAAAGCAGTAAGTTTTTAAGTAAGCTCTTTAAGTTTGGAAAAGATTTTTTTGTTGTTGCTTAAAATGAGAGACATTTGTCCAGACCTATCGATGTTAAATTATTTTAACTCTACTATTGTCAAAAACTAAATATAAATATTTATTTATGTAAAAATAGATGATTTTAATCAGTTAATGGAAATTAATACAAAATAATTAGTATTAAAATAATTAAAAAGTATGCCACGTATTTCATTAATGTTTGAATTCTCCTCTTTTACCTTTAAAGATATTCCCAAAGTACTTTCTAAGTGTAATAATGTTCCTAATATTTTTAAAAATTGCTGTTCACGGAAACAGAAATTTTAATACCCTCAAGAAACTAAGTACTGCTGAAGTGTATCTAATTAGAGAAATGACAAATTTAAAAATTTACTTTCGTGTAATTTTTCTTAAAATTGCATGTAAAGCGATTTTTATAAAATTATAAACCATGATCTTTCTCGCTTTTCTGATATTATATGATATTTAAAGAACTTTTAAATCTGAAAAAAAAAGTTCCGCAATTTTTAATCGTATCTTATGACGTCAATAGATATTTTTAATTTATATGTGCCGCCCCCTTCAGATTTTATAAGATTTTCTTCAATTGCTATGAGAAAGTGTTTAATTTTTATCAAATTACTCGTACTGCATTTGAAACTACTTACTTTAAAATATTTTTCATTCGTCATTTTAGAAATACATCTAACTTTGCTTTTGGAAAAATGTTTTGATTGTTATTCGTAAATGAATTAAAAACTTAAGTTATATATCCTGACATATCTGTACTCTTACCTCCCACACAATGCATTTTCTTTGACATCAAATAACTTGAAACGGCAGAACTTAATTTTCTTTTTTATAATGCGTGTTAGATCAAACACGTTGGGCTGTAAAATCTCCTTTGACACAATCTGCAACTTCCAAAACATTTAATGCAGTTAAAAGTAGTTTTATTATTTTAAATAACTGAAGCATTTAATTTAGTTAAAAGTAATTTTTTATTATTGAAAATTTCTGAACGGTTTCAAGTTAGAAAATTGATTTTGTTATCGTTTGAAGAACTAATCAAGCAGCATATCTTCGTAAATATTTTATTTCATTTCAAAACGTCAAAGCCTCCTTTTGTTTCAAGATAATTTCTTTTGTGCGTATTTGAATAAAAGAGACTTTGTAAATGTTATCTTTCCTTCGTATTAAATTAAGAAAATGAATAGATATCTCGTTTTTCGAGTAAAATTTCCTTTTATATCACATATCTTTTCTATTGGAACTATTTAGTCGTTGATCTTTGTTAATATTTTTCTTATTTTTGTACTGTATATTAAAAATTAAAGCATTTATCTTTATCTTTTTCAGCATATACTATAAAAATGAATCAACTCTTAAATAAATACGAGGTCTGACACACACAAAAAACGAGCGAGGTTCAATAAATCATTGTACTTACAGAATTAGTTTTCCGTGACATTATCACCTTCAAAGTAGTTCCCTTCAGCATTCACATACTTATGCATTTGGTACCGCCATTGCTGGTAACAGTCCTGGAACGTGAGCTTTTAAAAGGCCCTTTAGGGCATTCTCCGTTTTTGCCTGAACTTCTTCAACTGAGGTAAAATGGATTCCCTTTAAAGTATCCGACTACCCTAAAATTGTGAATTTTGCCAAAACTTGACAAATTTTGGTATGATTTTATTTTATAGGCCATCTTATTAGCTTTATAAAAATACCAAGTTTATTATTTTCCGTTCACTAGAACAAAAACTACAAGTGTTTTAGTAAAAGGAGATGCCATTACTTTAAGCAAGATGTCAAAATTTAAAACGCGCTTTACTCGAAATGTGTTTTTTTTTTTTTCCTTTTTTAAAAATACTCAAACGGGGCCAGCGATTACTAAAAAAATTTTTGAAAATAATTAACTGAAATTTTTGTGTACGTTTTGTATAATAGTAAAAGTGTTTTAACCTTCAGATTTATCAATCACTGATTTATTACATAATTTACAGCCCCTTACGTGAATAAAACTACTGTTTTTTTAAGCAGTTTCAAATAATAACAAAGATAAAAGGCTCTAGTTTTTGTAAAAATTAAAATATCTCTTATCCTGAAGGTCATTTAAAAAATGAATAATATTGCTATATTATTCATTATTTCATTCATTCACACATCAGAATTTAAAAATTTAAAATCTGTTCATAAACTTTTGGTACAAAATGGGCCGCGTTTATGTTATTTTTTGTCAATTTTTACCTATTTTTTTCCATTTTAGCAATAATAATTTCTTTTTCTATTCTTAATTTTAGCATATTTTTCTTAAATTGTATATACTAAGCAAATCTAAAAACAACCAACAAAAAAAACCCTCCGTATTTCCATTTTTTTTAAAAAAAAGTTGATGCAAGTAGTCGGATACCTTAAAAGATACAGCCATGAGAGCGAGTGCACTGTCTAAGTGCAGCAGCCATTCATCACTCCCCAATTCTAGCCTTTTTCTTCAGAATTTTTTCACAGTCTTTTTAGTACTTCAATTTAGTAGAGTTGATTAACATTCTGACCGCTGATGTGCGTGGGAACTCCCTCATATCATGAATTTTGGCAGTGTTTTGGTCTGTAATCGCGGACCTTGGGCTTCCGGTAAAGAATGATTATGCTACCACTTTAGAAATTCAAGTCCTGTCCTTTTTAAATCAATAGGAAAGGGCTCTAAGAATGTTTTCCAGTACAATTTAAAGCTTAATGTTTAGTTACCGATAACTAAAAAAAACCGGTATATAATCATAGAATATCATAAATTACTCAGCGAAGAGTTTGGGAAATCTATACACATGTAAAGGAGAAAAGCGACTCACTAACTGACTGACTAATCACGATGTCTGCGGAACTATTCAACCTACAGACTTGAAATTTCTTAGACATGTTCCTTTCATTGAGTAGAAATCGGCTAAGAACGGATTTTGCGAAATTCGAACCGCAAGGGGCGTGGAAAAATTGTTTCCATTTTTAAACTACTGGATGTACAATCTTGAAATTGGGTAAGCAGATTCCTTTCATACAGTAGAAATCCTCTACAAAATGAGTTTGGTGAAAATTGACCCCCAAGTGGCGTTGCGGGGGCTTAGGGGGCGTTATAGATAATTATTTCCATTTTTAAACTATTAGACGTACAGTCTTGAAATTGGGTAAGCAGAATTTTTTCGTAGAGTAGAGAACCGCTACAGAATGGGTTTCGCGAATATCAACCACCAAGTGTTATTTCGGGAGATTAAGGGGCGTAATCGATAAATAATCCCGTTTTTAAACTATTAGATCTACCAGCTTGAAAATTGATAGGCACGTTCCTTTCATGGAATAGAGCTCCTCTAACAAAGAGTAAAATGAAAATCGACCCCTAAGGAGAGTTGCGAGGGGTCAAGAGGAGTTATAGAAAAAAATTCCTGTTTTTGAATTGTTAGACCCACATTCTTGAAATTTGTTAAGCGTGTTTATTTTATTGAATCGGAATCCACTAAGAATGTATTTTACGGAAATCAACTCCTGGGGGAGCAGGGGGTCACTGGGGTGTACTGACGAAAAAATTCCTTTTTTCGAACTACAAGGACTATAATAATGAAATTTGGTTTGCATTTTTCTTTTGTTGAATTGAAATCCACTAAGATCGCTTATTTTGGAAAACGACTCGCAACGGGATTACAGGGGTATTGATAGTAAAAATTTCGCTTTTTTTCTGTTAGATTTAGACTTGAAATTTGGCTTGCATGTTCATTTTACGGAGTAGAGATCCAGCGAAAATTGGTTTTGCGGGAATTTACACACTTGGTTATAGGATTACGAAAGTACAATTATCATTCTATACTTCAATTCTAGAAAATACAAATTATATGAGTCCTTTCCTTTTTTTACCAAGAGGCGACAGTTACTGGTATATTTTTCAATACAGTCGAATTCTTAATGCTAGGACTTAGATATCAATAATTTATATATACAGGGTGACTATTATTAAATTGCAAGTGTTCAAGGGGCGCTGGAGAGAAAACCATTGGGAATATTCCAGTGAAATTTGGTATCTACACGTTTCAGAACATGGGCTAATCAAATATGCAAAGAAAAAACACCATTTTCAACCGGTAGATGGCGCTGTACCGTATTTCAATGCTCACCGGTGTCATATACAACTTCCAAAATCGATACAGAGCATAGTGACATTCTAAAATGCATATAAACAGTATAAAACATCACATTTTATCAAAATTCCGTACAATTCGCGTCAGTAGTTAAATTTTTACAGTAATTTTAATTTTTATAGTTTTAAATGTAATAAAAAATTAAGGTAAATTAAGATCACAAATTAAACTATCCGTAAAGACTCTTTGGAAAACAATTAAACCATTATTTATTCAATAAAATTTTTGCATGATGTGCTCAATATGCAAACCACCAGATGCAATCACATGCTTGACGCCTTTTAATTTTATACGGATAATGCCGAAGAATGTGGCGCAACACTTTGTGCACAGTTGACCAGTCCGAGCCACACTTCATGCGCTCACTTGTTGCAGCATACTGGCGCCTGAGCTGCTACTCGTAGTAGCAATAGCGTCATCACAATTTGTTGCACTCTTTCCGGGTTTATGGGACGCGCGGCGCCCTCTTGTGCCTGGAATAACGCCCTATTCTCCTGTTTCTTCAAATTTGGAAATCATACTTTTCAATCCTTTGCACATTCATTGGACTCTTCTTAATCGTTTCATACGCCGGTATTCTTTCAGAGTAGATGAATAATTGCTACCATTCTGATAGAATATCTTCACTAACAATGCACGTTCCTTCTTATTCAGTCATGATTGACCATTATTCAATGTGGTCTTATTTTTATACTGTTTGATGGGCTTAAAATTTGCATATATGCCGTCGATAATCATTGAAACACAGAACAGCGCCATCTATCGAGTGAAAATGGTGACTTTTTCTTGCATATTTGACTTGCGCATGTTCTGAAACGTGTAGATACCAAATTTCATTTGAATAATAATAGTGGTTTTCTCTCCAGCAGCCCTTGAACACTTGCAGTTTAATTATGACCACCCTGTATATATACAAACAGTATATATTTATAAAACATCACATGAAATACCCAGCGGAGCGGGTGGGTAACGGTTAGTGGTTATATACATACATAGTACTATTATATTTCTATAATAAATATACGTGAGCTCATTTTTGTGGTATACGTTTTTGGAAACGCAGTGATGAAAATGCCTTCAATCCGTATATTTTTATGTATTTTTTAAAAAAAGAATGATTGAGACGTACTTTTTAGTGTTCTTTAGAATCAATTTTTATTGTAAAAAAAGGAAACAAAACATTCAGACTACAACAATACCAAAAACAACGTTTTCTGCTTGAATCCACTGATCTGAATCATGCTTGGATAAAGCAACCGACGTAGTTTCTCAAGTGTTTTCCGATAGTACTCGTTATCTTTTCGTACATCACTTATCAGTATTGTTTGCGAGTCCCTTACGTGAAGTGTGTTTCTACGTTCAAAATTTTGATTAGAACTACAGAAAGAAAATTGAAATTTTAAGCTTATACGTGTGCAATAAATTTTCTTGTATGTAGGTATTTCTGATTGAGGAGGAAGGAAATAAGTGTTTTATTGTTGTTGCGGTTATCAGAGCAGAAAGATTGATTAAATAAAATATGGATTTAACTTGGAATAATATTTTGACACACATTCTAAGCTAAAGTTAACTCTATTTATAAACTGTTTTTTTTTTAATATTTCCTCTAAAATCTTGTTAACGTTCGGTGTTTATTTCAAAAATAAAATTTCTTTAATGGCGTTTTATGGGTTGTAATATCATTCGCATTAGAGTTTTTAATGTTTACTGGAGTTTTGTACAAAATATCAAATAGTTTGGTCCAAATATTTTAAACTTCCTCTTTTAGAACTGTTTTTATTTAGATGCCATAATTTTAACTCCTTGCATACCAGACCGCGCTTTCTAATATCCCCATATTTTTGAGGATACTGACCTTGATGTTACGATACACATTTCATTTTTCCTTTTGACGCTGACCAAGGCGCACATTGGTTAGTGTTTCGTTTCTCTTTTAAAGTTTGTATTTTTGTATTTTTTATTTTTATGCTTCTTGCTAATAAGGAATCGTTTCTGGATTTTTACAGAAAAATAAATAAACAATATTTGCCTTAAACTGATGGATACGCCAGTGATTCTGATACGGATTTATCAATCTGCGATGAATAAGATAAGTAATAGGACAAAAATGACAATACACGTTTGCGTGTGGAAAAGCTTTTTGTTCCAAGAAACATTTCGAGCAATTTCACAAATATTTGTAATTTTAATTCTGATTTCCTATTTTTCAAATGTTTGCAACTTAACTTTTGTAGTTTTGTACAACCCCAATAAAAAAAACTACCTTATAATGTTTCCTGTGCTGGTTATAATGGCTGTATACCTAAATAGGCCATGTATTCACATTATATTACAATGGGATTTTGCCCTATACATGCCATGTATTCACTAGTGGTTGCATTATATACGCAAATATCGAACCAGGCTGGTAGTGATATATATATCGAAACACCTTAGGAAAAATTGTCCCTGAAAAAACGCAATCCAGATTTCTGCTCAGTTTTCAGAAGTGAACTAATAGCCGTTGACTTGTGACTTGAGGCCATTCTATCTAAGAAAAGAGAATTACGATGATCTTTGGATTCTCTCCGATAGCCGTAGTTCACTTCAACACCTTTACAAATGGTTTATTGTAGGCAACCAAACCAGTGTCTCCGTTTTACACAAACTGAAATATATATTGCTGCACCATGATATCCATTTGTAGCGGATTCCATCTATCTCATGTCGAACTTTACGGCAATAAAATGGCGGACAAATTAGGAAAACAGGGTTGTAATCTTCCAACTCCATCCACACCCCGTTCTTACCTATCTGGAATTATACTCGTTAAAAATATCTCAAAATTTAGTGGAGTGGAGGGAGCCTCCCACTCATCATTGGTATGCGGGTAATAGACCCGGTCTGGCGTTAGCCCCCAAGCGTGACAGGTGCTCCCAGACTACACTCTCTCGTCTTGCTAGTGGTCGCATCATCAAGTGTCTCTCATTCTCAGCGAACAAAAAGATCTACATCTGTGCAAAGTGTCAAGATCACCAGGCACGAACACATAATGCGTTGCATGGGTCTCACAAGCAAAGATGTCTGCACTGAACCCCTTCTTGTGCTGGACTTTTTGAGAGTCAACGAGTTAATTGATCTTGTCTCACTTTGACAGACCCTGGAGCATTAGCAACAACAACAACAGGGGTTAATAGATAATATAATAGTTAATAGAGAGATAAATAAAAGCACTTAGGTTATAATGTTAAATACAAAACTTCAGTATTATCTGTGAAACAATATTTTATATTCAAATTAAACATTTGAAAAGTAAAAATTAAAAAAAATTCAGTTTTAAAATGCGGAAATATTTCTATATTTACGAAGGTGATTATTTTTACGACCAACTTGTAAATGGAACCTCGGAAAACCGTTTAAATAATCATCCGTTTCACATTTTTAAATATGTATTTAATGCTAGGATAGAAAACGTTTTACCAGACAACTTTTAAAATTACTGGTAACCGAAAAATTATTTTTGGCTTTGCTGTAATTTATTTCCATAGTTTAATATTGTTTTTCGAAATTGCTCCATTACTTTTTAACGGCGTTATGGCGTCTTTTATTATTATTTTAATAGTGGCAGCGTTTTTAAACGTGTGAGTTGGGGGTTTATTCAGGTTATACCAACGGTAAAACACTGATAATTCAGCAATTTTTTCTCGTATTTGAAAATTATTAAATTTTACTTCTAAACTTATTTGAGCTGTTGTCCTTTTTTGACCATTTTATTAATAATACCCATAGATGATGTATTTTTATTGATTTTACAATTTCTTGGCGCATATTACAAATGTTGTTGATACAATGCATATATGTATACATTGTTACTTAGTTACCTCTTCTCCTACTAGTCGAAACTAGCTGTAACATGAGAAAAAAATCGCTGAATAACTGGCTCAAGGGGAATTCCTCTTAATCCCGCCTGTCTAAAGCGCAACAAGGCGTAAGTCCGTGGATCGGCTGAAAGGTAGTTTTAATCAAATATCCTAGATAAGGACAAGAACTTATTCCTTAGTGGTGATTCGGAATAATAAAACTATATGATAGCAAAACTTGAATTTATGGTTAAAAACACTCTAAGAAGAATCTATCTCAGGTTCAGCTATTCCTAAACAAATTATTCTGTACAAAAAACCTAATGTATGTTTTCACGTACTGAAGCCCTCACGTTCAGGTGCCGTGAAAGCTTGGGGAGGAAGATGACAGTTGACGTGCAAATCTCGTCATTTGATCGTAGTTCGAAACTACGAGGTTCGTTGCCAATAATATTGCTTCTATTTGCGACTTAAATAAACGACGAACCAATCGTTTTTAATACAAAAGTAGAATTCAGGAGCTTTATTTAAAAAGGAGATGTAACATATTTTAAAAGCTACGGTTTTCTACTTTTTTTCTTTTAATCAAAAAGCCATGACTATTTGAAATTGAAAAGAAAAAGAATTTTTCACTGAAAAAAATATAAGACGCTTCTCCGATTTATTTTATTATTATTTTTTTTTTACTTCAGATATGTAAAAATTTAGAACGACGGAAGTACTTAATAATTGCAGGGAAATTTGGTAACAAGAATAAGATGATAAATAGAATTATGTGACTAATTCATTCTAAATATGAATACGGGCTTTTTTATGAATTTTAGTTTTATGTTTATGTATTTTTCTTGTTATTATAATTAAATTTAAATGTCATTTTTTATTGTTTAAGTAATTTGTATAATTTTTAATCATTTTACTCATTCTTTGTAAATTTTATTCGAAACAGTTTGTGAAACATATCCAAATATCAACTTCTGCGGGAAATCTTAACCTGTTTAAGTATTGTTATAAAGAGTTCCATTCCAGAATCTGAAATTATTAAAGATGTTTTATTTTAAGTATTAATAAGAATCCATTTTTTTCATACTTCCGTTTATAAATATGTTATAAAATCTTGGAATTTTTTTTAAAAAAGTTTTCAAGTGGAAAAGGAAAAAACTGTGTGTTTTTTTCTATAGAGTTTATTTTTATTGTTATGATTATGTGCATTATGTAAAAAAATAACAATAGTTCTAACGTAAACAACAGTGCCTTATTATTCATGTATTAATACAGTCTAAGAGCCACCCATCCGGTATAGTGGTCAGTGAAGCTGTCTGCGGTGCCGTAGGGATGGGTTCGAATCCCAGAGAAGGCATGGATGTTTGTGTTGTAATCCTTTCTTCTGTCTGTGTTGTATGTCCTCGTGTTATACATTGCGTGGTGCATGGGGTTTATAAACGTTAAAAAAAATTTTTTTTAATACAGTCTAAATCTATTTTCCGGGGTCTTGATATATTCGATTGAATATAAGTAACTTATCCATATTTCAATTGTTGAAATTGTCCTCATTTTTAAATCAAAATATAACAAATTCACGGAAGCTAAATTGAGGTCAGGATTTATATCCAAATGTTTGGAATTGACAAAAAAATTAATAGAATGCAGTCAAAAGGCTATATTGATGTTATGTTTATAGCAGTGGATAGAATGCATAGGTTTTCGCAAAATATATTTTATTGCGATTCTTCAAATGAAAAGGAAACTGTTAAAAAAAAGAAACTCTGATTTAGTGTTGTGTTCTATCGCATTATCTATCAAAAAGCTCAGAGAAAGTTGAAAATGCATGTTGATGAAATCATTAGTATATTTAGTATCTTCAGATGAAACATCTAAATTACGATTTAGCGTTTACAGATTAGATGCTTAACAAAATTATTTGTCCACCAATACTTATACACTGTTGGCCACCGTAAATGCAGCACCCTGAAGGATGCACGCAAATAACATGAAATTTACAATATGCATTAGCGGAAGTGAGATATGCGAATCATTAGAATTTCAGCGCAGACACACATCACGCACCCATGTGGCGCCACCTCAAAGCGCTATTTAAGGCTTGAAGATTTCAACGATTTCAAGTTCGGCAATTGTGTTTTTCTTGTGATTTTTTCAAAAAAACTATCAGTTATGTCTCGTAGAACACAGCGATCAGCTTTTGATCAAGTATCCGAGTTCGACAGAGGAAGGATAGTGGCCTACCGAGATTGTGGATTATCTTTCAGGGAAATCGGTAGTCGTATTGGACGAAACCAAACAACTGTAATGCAGATATGTGTCCGTAGGATGCAGGAGGGTACGACGGATCGACGTGGTCGATCGCATTCACCTCAGTGCACTACTTCACGTGAGGACAGGAAAATTGTGCGCAGGGCAGTGACGGATCGCTCAGTGACATCACGAACCATAGCACAGCACATTGAGTCTGTAACGCATCATTCAGTGTCTGCGCGTACCATTCGACACCGTTTACAGCAGAGTGGTATGTCCGCAAGATGTTCATTGCTTGGTCTACCCTTGACGCAGAACCACAGACGTCTCCGCCGCCAATGGTGCGATGAAAGAAGGATGTGGGTGGCAGAATGGAATGAAGTTGTCTTTACTGGCGAATCACGCATTTGTCTGCAACACCACGATGGTCGGATTCGAGTCTGGAGGCACCGTGGAGAGAGGATGCTGAACAACTTCGTTATGCACCGCGACTACTGGTCCTGCATCGGGTATTATGGTATGGGCGGTATTGGATATCACTCTCGCACTCCTCTAGTACGCATTGCCGGTACTTTAAACAGCCAGCGCTACATCTCCGAGGTGTTGGAGCCAGTTGTCCTTCCTTACCTTCAGGGCTTGGCCACAGCCGTATTTCAACAGGATAATGTGCGACCACACGGGGCACGCATTGTCCAAAGGTTCTTTGTCAATCACCAGATTAAATTGCTTCCCTGGCCGGCTCATTCTCCGGATTTTTCGCCGATAGAAAACATGTGGTCCATGGTTGCTCAACGATTGACCCAGATTACACCCCCAACTGCCGCACCAGATCATCTTTGGCAATGTGTGGAAGCTGCTTGGTCTGCTGTACCCCAAGAACACATCCAAAGTCTCTTTGAATTAATGCCGAAACGTGTGGCAACGGTGATCTCCAACAATGGCGGCTACTCTGGCTACTGATTCTTGCAGGAACCACACTTCACAGAAGTCTATAACTTTAATCATTTGATACTTGGTCAACATGTTATCTACAAAATAAATTTTGTTTTGCTATCCCTTGTCTTTCTTGGTGTTGCATTTACGGCGGCCAGCAGTGTATTTTTCAATAATGGGACAAAAGCACATTTACGCTTTTATTTCAAGTATAAATATCATTTGATGACATGTATAAAAATATATACTATTTTTAAATAAATATTGTGAAATTAATGATTAAAAAGGTTGTTGCAAAAGTAATTTTCTAAAATGAGTTATATGTTATATATATATATATATATATATATATATATAAACATATAACTCATTTTGAAACATATATGAGTATATATATATACCACATTGGGAGAGTAATGTACGTTTCTATTTTCAGAAATATTGTTATTAATTACATACAACGCAATAAATTTCTAGTTTAAAAAAATTCAGAAAAAATTAAAAACTATAATCATTTTACTAAATACTGCTTAATTCAAAAATACCTAACTAATTTTATTAATAATTATATGAGAAAAGAAATTCTAAATAGTAAGGATTAAAATTTCATAGTTTATTATATTAAATTTATAATTTTTTGTAGATAGATATAATTACCTCCTAATTCTAAATTTAGATAAAATTACTTATTCTCTTTTTTTTTTAAAATCATATATAATTTTAGTGTCTCTAGGGTAATGGTAGTATGTTTGCAATTTTTAATTTTTTATTTCTATTCCTTTCATACTTTTGCTAAGTGCTACTATTCAGCCATTCCTATGCTTTGAATTTGAATTTGGGTCCAGAATCTAGCAATAATTTGTTTATTGTTCTATGATTTAGCGTGGGCTCTGCATTTTTGAATGCAGTTTTTAGGTAAGTTGCCCTTTTCTTGTAATGGATTCAGGTATTCTATCCATTATTTTCAGTTAGTTTCTGGTCAGTAATATTAACAGAAAGGGGAAAGGTTGGCTGGCCACAAACATGTTTAACCCCACACTTTTATATAAATTATTTTATATATAAGCTGTCCTAAGTCAGCAATGTTTATAATACTGTAGCATCCATATTTTTATATTTAACTCTATTTATTATATTTTTTTTCATATATCATTTCTAAAATCTATTTTCTGGTTAATTTGCAATTTCAATTTTTTCAATATATATATATATATATATATATATATATATATATTATCTCGTCTTAGAATGTTTTATAACAAATTTTAAATTATTTAAATTTTACGTAATATTTCTTTTTAGGAGAGGTATATGCTACGGTTTTATTAATTTTTAATTGCCAATTGATATTTAAAGGTGTTTGTTCTACTGAACTATATTTTTTGGTGTTTAGTGCTCTCACTTTAAGAAAATATTTATTATTTTGAGAAATGCATTCAAAAATTGATTTCAATTTTATTCGTTGAATTTTTTATGTGAATCTGTAAATTTTAACATTTAAATACACTGTGAAATGTTATACAGATAGTTAATATTCCTTGACAGTTGAAAAATAGACAATAGAGTATCATCGAAATTCATCAATTTAGTCTTTATAGAAGTTATTGCATCATCTGAGCAAAATATGAAATTTTTTTTTAAAAAATAATCGTGTTTTTTTATTTTATTATTTATTTATTTTTAAGGATTTAAAGCAAAAAACTGGATGCATCATAAAACGAAATGAGATTACTTATACAAAAAAAAAAAAAAAAAAAAAATCATTCGATGTTTGTGCAAGCCACCGTGTGTGTATTATACAAATAAATCTCATTTATAATTTTTTTAAAAAAAACTTTCCGTAATTCTTTTTAAATATATTTTAAAGGGAAGAATATTTATTGATTGAAAAAAGATTGACTTTTATCTAATGAATTTCATTGGCATCCGCGCGCGCGATCGCAACATAAATCCAACTTCAAATAAACCAATAGTTATAAATCGAATACGACATTACTCAAAGATACAAAATATAATACTTTATAAATATTTTATTATAGAAATATAGGTTATTTTATTTCCAAATATAAGTTTTAAACCAAAAAAGGTAAACATTTACAATTTCAATTTTTAAATTAATAATTTTTAATACTAACTTTTTTTAAATTCCACAATCTGTTAAGACTGGATATTCGAAATATCTATGAAATACAAAATGGCAACGCTTGAAAGCTTCTAAAATCGAAAATATTTTTTCTCGAAAACAATAACGCGTGAATAACAATAATTTATAAGCAAACGATTATTTAATTATTAGATATCTGTACTTTTTCAAACTACTGCTCGAGGGAAATTGAAAATAACACTGTAGAGAGAGTTGTTGTTGGCAACACAGAAGAGAAATTTAATGTGTATGCTCTCATTGCGAATAACGCTGTATAATATATTAAAATATATTATAACATAATCAGGATAACATAAGCGTAATTTATTTGTTATGCTGTCTTTCAGATCGAATAATAACTTTTTAAAAGTTAATATATGTCCAGAAATGACAAACAACATTCTGTAACATGAAACTAAAATTAATTCTTTACAAAAAGCTTCCTCACATGTAACATCAAGTGTATCTTAAACTGCATGTAATGAATAATTCATAAATTACTGACTGTAGTAAATTATTTTATTAACTTTAAAATCGACTCGAGTGTGTTTTTAACTACTTAATAAAATTAATTGATGAAATATAATAACGTTATAGCGAACATAGATTTTTCAAGCACTAAAAATTTTTATAGTTATTTGGAGAAAAAAACTGTCATAAACTTTAAGTACACACTGCGTTGGAAAATAGCGAAATATAATTAGGTGACTATATTCTAAAGGTTGCTGCCGCCTTTGTCTTGAATTAACTACCTTAGTTGGAAAGATTGACTTAGATGTTATGGGATTTTCTTCAGCGTCAAACCTGGTTACATAGGATTATATAGATTAGTGATCTGCTGGTTCAAAAGCTTTGCATAATACACCAGTCAATATAATGGTGCTCCTTTAAAATATGATTTTAATGAATATATTATAATAATTCAATTCCTACTATATTAGATCACTCTCTCTCTCTGTATTTATCTTATTCTTGTTAGATCTATCTTGTTGTATCTATAGTTATCTTGAATAAAATGCATTTTAAAGCACTCAATTGTGCTAAAATTTTATATACACGCTTATTTTGGATGACAATACAGTAATTTAATTAAAATTAATAAAAATTAATTGATTAAAACTAATTATTCAAAGAATTACAAATACAGTCACGTTGGCATCATTTTTGGCGACTTAGCGACCATTTCGGCGTGTCAAAACTCAAAAAGGTTTTTTTCCTCACATTTTAAAGCGCTCATTTGAGCTGAAATTCTCTATACACTATTGTTTTGGGTAACAATATACGATAACTAAATTATAAAATATTAAAATTATTTACAGAAATTAGTTATTTGAAGAATTACAGATACAGCCACTTTGGTTTAATTTTTAGAGACTTGGGTCAAAACTTTAAAAGATTTTCCCCCCCTCACGTATCAAAGCTGAACAGTTGAACTGAATTTTTTTATATACGATTGTTTTGGATGAAAATGCAATTTACTTAAATGATAATTAATAAAAATTAATTGCCACTTAATGTTGTGATTCTGTCATCTGTATATACATATTTATATTAATTGTAACTATTTATTAAAAAGTAACTAAAATATTTTTTTTTGTTAATCGAAGTAGGAATTGACTTAAATTTTTTTTTATATAACTTGTTCTAGGTAAATCTGTTGTAGCCTTCAAATTTTATACGAATGTAGAACTGTGTTTTTAAAGCAGTGAATATTGTTAAAAGGACTAAAAAATATATATAAATGGCTGTAAAAACATTCATATATAAATATAATGTAACGTACGGATAATATATGTATTTATTGATTTTTTTTCATTTGAATAAATTGTTTAAATTAACTTGCCAAATTATATCAGCAACAAATATTCAACAGTTACGTGATTTAGAAATGTTGAAAAATTAAAATTATACATTATGTACAAAAATGGATTAAATTATAGTTTTCTTGTACGAATTAGAATACTGCCATATAGATTTGATAATGAAACTCCAATAGTAATATTGCAAAGATAATGCTGGTACTTATGCATCAAACCGTTGAACAATTTTGCCAAACGGAAATATATCGCCAATGCAAAAAAATGTCGCCAAATGCTGTCATTATTATAATCACTGTTTTCGAACGTGCGAGAAAACGTTTTCCACTATTGGCTGCACATCGCGGCAATTGGTGATATCTTTTAAACTGACTACGGTATAACACATAAGAATAGTAGAGTCCCAAGAACTCGGCCTAATGTGGACCGAAAGGTGGCCGAATTAGTAAAAATGCCGGATCATCGAAAATAGAAAGAAAAAAAAAGTACGAGTTTTTTCTCAGAAAATGTTAATGTTATATACTAATGTTACTTGTCTGACGGTGTCAGATCGAGGCCCACGAAATTCATCGCGGCAAAGATTTAAATGTATGCCTCTCGGTAACATACATCACCTAATGCACTATTCAGGTGACAGTACGTTTTGGCTCAGTTGCACCCCAATTTTGAGGGAGAACACCCCAGGGGTGGTCAGGGCCTCCCACATCTCTTTCCTTTCCACCAACCTCACGAGAAGATTTGCGGCTAAATGGCTTTTTAGAGTATCCCCATGCCGTAAAGGCACTATACATTTACACAAACATCCATAACTTCTCCGGGATTCGAACCTAGGTCCTACGGCACAGCAGTCAGTGTCTCCAACCACTATATCGGATGGACGACAGAAAATGTTGTCCTGTACTTGTGTAGGTATTGTTTGCCTGATAATACAGCAGAAAATTAAATGCCCAAATACTCTTAAACAAAGGAAAAGTACGTACTTTATGAAATCATACAGACTTTACTACATTAAAATGAAAATTCATGAATACATATTATAGGGTAATTTACCTGATCAGATTCACCTCAGAAAAATTCTTCATGTAGGCATAAAGCTGTCTATAATGAAAATTAAGTAGCCGACTTATCAATTCTGGCTACATTTTTTTGAAACAAATGTTCTGTTGTCTCTCTCTTCCGTACTGCATTTTGCTGCTTCATCACGAAGACGACGCAGAAACAATAAGTCCATTACCGCGACGCACCTTGTTCAAAATACTGAAGGACGATTTCGACAACCTTTTGTCCCTCACTCTGTGATATTTTTGAAGGTGTGTCCTGAACGTTAACGTCTTCATCCCTTTCCGGGATTTTTTTTAACTGTGACAGCATCAATAATTTTTGCATCGGGCATAATTGTTCGGTATCGTTCTGGAACGGGTCTACACGTGGGGGATTTTCTTCCTATAAAGGTGTGACCGAGTTATCCGGACTGCCGAGAACCGAGTTTTTGGGACTCCACTT
This sequence comes from Trichonephila clavata, assembly GCA_019973975.1. Taxonomy (NCBI): domain Eukaryota; kingdom Metazoa; phylum Arthropoda; class Arachnida; order Araneae; family Nephilidae; genus Trichonephila; species Trichonephila clavata. Next base: position 31,785 of record BMAO01037671.1, on the reverse strand, counting down.
GCAATATACGAGACTTACTCTCAGCCCCGGCTAGAGGTGTGGGAAGAGGTGAAGGATGACTCGCCATAATACTTTTCAAATATTTATTCAGCACACTAATTATCACAGACACATTTCAAGTAATCAAATAAGATGATATCTTCCCAGAAAGAGGAGAGGGAATTTTGCTACGAGAGTCGCAAATTCTAAGAAGACTTCTAATCAATGGATCCATCTTTTATGGATCAATCCGCTACTGTAATATTGGATTCACAATGTAGCTATGTGACCTATCATCACTTAAATACTTTCAACTAGTTAATGCCCAAAACGCGCTATCGATGTTTACTAATACCTTATCGGTAGCTATCTTTCCTTGTCTTCAACTTCTCTATATTTCAATCTCCATGTAACTCCGTCTACCCATCTTACTAGCTAGAAATCCTATACTACATATAACTGACCTAATCTGCATATCACGGTTTCTTCTTCCAAAAGGGTTGGTGGTGATTGATAGCCCAAAGATTTCCCAAGAGGATAGTTAAAGGAGGGCGTGTATAGATCCGTCACATACTTTACTATACTGTTGTATTAATTCAGGATTTTTTGTGGAGTAATTGTAAATAAGAATTAAAAAAATTGTCTAGAAATTAAATTTAAATTTATTTTAAGTAATCTAATTTTTCCCCCCTAATGATTTAGATATTTAAATTTGATTTTTTTTTTCAATATCATTCGAAAAGAACACAATTTTCTGTACTTTCTTAAAATTTAGATGCTAAAATATTATTGTGTTATTTGTCGTGACGCTCATTATAAGTAAGTATAAGTAAGTATCCGTTCTAAGTAATACATAGCACATGTCAGAAATCTTTTAAATTATACTCTTGTTTCTGTTCCATAGCTTTACAAGTTGAAGAATCCTTTTCTTAAACTTTTGCAATAATGAAACTCGTGGAATTCACTCTATCGCATTCTCTTTATGAATGGTGTAAAGGGAATATAGCTTTTGTCGATATTTCGATTCATTTACCACATTGTAAAAAAGAAATCTCAGCAGAAATTCTGTCGAATTGCAAGTTTTAACACCATTTTCATCACGAAATGGTTTTACTTCCATTCCCTATCTGATTAAAATGGATCCTGATCTTCTTGATGAAAGAGGAGGAAAATTAAAGACTGCAAGTTTAATGTTCTTTTTGGACTTCTCTTCATACTATCAGTGATTTTTTAGGCATAAAAGGCTTTTACAAAAAGAAAATTTCTTTCGTTATGTTTTAACTTTCGGAACGATGTAATAGCAACAAAAAAAAAAAAAAAAAAACTGAAATTCTGTCACATTTAATATTTATACTATATAAATTATACAAAAATATTTTCGATTTAAAAATATAATAATTTCTATAAAATAAAAATTATGTTTTCTCTTCAGTTTCTTGCAAACGGGTGCTAAGTATTTAGGAATTTGAATTTAATAAATATTTTATTTTTCAATGTTTTTCGCATACATTATTTTTTCGGGTTTGTTTTATGTTTTAATAAATATTTTTAACCAATACAAAGTAGAGTTGAATATGTTTAAAACTGGGTTATTTCTTTTTAAAAATTTAACTAATTAAACAGTCATTTTTATTAAATATTGATCAGTGTTATTTTAATATATGCTCTTAATTCACAATTCCTACTATTAGCTCACTTTTTCCCTATATATATATATATATATCTTGCTCAAATTTTCAATCGTTAAAAAATACTTTCTATTCATCCAATCAAATTCAAATAAATTTTTTAAAACTTGCAGTAAATGACACTTGATGTTAATAGAGTTTTTTCAAATAATAATTTATTAATTTCTGGCTTCCGACGCTAACTTAGATTCGTCTCCATTGTTGTAACAATATAACTGTTAACATAATTGAAATAAGTGAAACACGGGATATATATTAAGTTATTGCGTATAAAATGTCGGATTTTTAAGTAACATATAAACCTGCATATATTTTTTTTCAAAAACTGTTTATTTAATCAAAATATGCCCCATTTTCTTCAATGCGCTTTTCCCAACGAGATATTTAATGCACAGATGCTTGCCTTAATAAAATTCTGATCTTCAGAATCAATAAACTTTGAATTGGAACTTTTAAGATTTTCATTACTTTTACACTGTTTAACCCGCAAAAAAACCATTCAAAATGCTTAAAAATTGAAAGTCGGCTGGTGGAAGATCCGGTGAATAAGCTGGGTGCTGTATTATTTTATTTTTAAGTCATTTAATTTCGCACTTATTTTGTACGACGTATGAGGCGGAGCGTTGTCGTGGTAAAGTGTTGTGCCATGCCGATTAACTAGTGATTGGCATTCGGCGACAAGCTGTTGACCTTAGCAGGGGTTTTTTTTTTATCTACCGACCTACCAGTCTGCAGCTACGCCGTGCATGCCTTAGACGACTGAGACGGAAGGAATCTTTAGTTTTCATGCGTATCATCAAAGTACTAGCAAAATAATAAATGCAGTTGGATTCTTTTCCACCAGTACTTTCAGAGAATCATTTTTCATAGATGTTTTGGGTTAAGAAAAATTGCTGAGTAGAAGTTTTCCAAACTAATGCTGCAATTTACGATCGTTAACAATACTTTCCCTCAATTCCCGGTTTATATTAAGTGCAGCATTAATAAGAACTATACAATCATATAAAATATTACACGAATATTGGTTGAATCCACATATCCTTACAAAATTCAAAACAAATAATAAAATGGAGCTTTTATGAGAAAATCTACTTTGTTGAAATGTGACTGAGTGCTAATCAGTTCTTTAACTTGTGTTCAGTTGGACCTCTAGTGAAGTGTTTTCTAATTAGTTATCTCTAAATAACCATAAAAGTTTCTCGAAGTAATTTAAATAGGAACGAAATTGTCTCAAAATTTAAAATATGATTTGAAATTTTCATATATTTATGCATTTTTTATCTTTTTTAGATTGGGTGATCTATATTCAAAAGAAGAAAAAATTGACTCATTGGGTTGTGTTGTGAATAACGTGTGCCAAACAACTGTAAAAAAAGATCACACGGACAACGGCTACCATGACAAATATGACAAAGACGAAACAGATAAACGAAAAAAATATTACAACGCTAAATTACCACCTTCAAAATTGAATCAACATCCAGAACATACATTTCTCAAATCAGAACCACCATTAATAACTGTTCATGATCCAAAGCACCAAGACCTTCAAACCAATCAACCCTATCCATCAATATTTTCACAAAAACTACAAGAAGCACTCGAATTCGAAAATGCTTCAAAATCTGCAAAAGACTTTAAGAAATGTGCACCTGCGTCCCATCATTCCAATAATCCATCCTCACAAGTACGGGATGAAGATCCTACTTTGCTCGACTCAGTGTCAAAGGACCAAATTAAACATAGAGCTTCAACCCTTTCAGCTTTTGATAACCAAATACCAAATGTTGAAAATTTTTCGCTTTGCCATACTACGGAGTCCAAACAGGATTTGGACAATGCTTCTGGAACTGTGCCTACTATAGTATCTATAGATAACGGCCAGACAAAGCCGCTAGTTTGGGAACCACCATTTTGCTCAAAAGGTGCTAGAAGTATTTCCTTTGACCAATCTCTGACTGGAAAACATGAACCTACTGTGGAAATTTCAGAGAAAATGTCATGTCTTTCCGTGGACCATCCTTTCAGAAAAGCATCCCTTCCGAATACTGTTTCTGAACCTGAGACACAGTCATCTGAATCATCTTGGCTACCAGTGAGGACGTTTGCTAGGTGTAGCCGAAACTCTGTACCTCGAATCACGTACAGCAGATCTAATGATACGCACACTGTCTCTTCTATCGGAGAAGGTCGTCCTATTTATCCATCATTGCCATATTCGCCATTTTGTTCGCCAAACTCATCGCCAAGACTGACGAGACATCAACAACCGAAAGAAAGCCGCAAAGTACATCTAGAATCTCACCCGAACTACGAACAACTGAATCACTATCGTCTAAAAGGTGAAATAGGACAGGTAAATACATTTTCGACATTGATTCAAATTTATTTTCTGAAAAAATTATAATAATTATATAAAATAATTACAAACATCCTTAGTAATTTTCTCAACTCTCATCGCAGATGGATAAAATTGGTGACACTGTTTATTTATTAACTAATTGAGTTAATCTAGTTTCTTAAATTAAAAAAAAAAGATTTTTCTAATTTAGAAAGTGAATGCTTCGAAAAATTAGATTTAGAAGGATCTATGTAGTTTGTATTTCAATTTTCATTCTAATTCGAAGTATGTGATATGCTAGATTATAAATTTGAGTTTAAATTATTCCTTAATTATGGCACAGCATAAAACTTTTAACAGTTTTCTAACATGATTCATCCGATACGTTAAAAAATATGCGTGTTTTATTAAGTTTTATTCGTGATAATAATATCCCCCCCCCTTTTTTTATTTTTAGAATTGAAAAAATTCATTTGGTGTAAAAAGCTTCGAAAATTGTTAAAATTAAAACTTTTGGTACTTAAAATATTATACCCCTAAAATAGGAGACAACCCAAATTGCAATAAATGTCGCCAAATGCTGCCATCGTTTTGATTACTAATTTCAAACGTGTTAGAGATCGGTTTCCATTATTGACTGTATATCGCGGCAATTGGCGACGTCTTTTGATTTTACGAAATGGATCGACGGGGTATGTATAAGTAGCAAATATTTTACTGTCGAATGTTTGTAAGGTTCTCTTTTTATTTTTAGCCCCGATAAAAATTGGGAACTTTTTTGCAAATTTTACAAAGTTTGAAATTTAATCTTTATTTAGAATGTGATATCGGATGCGCTGAAAAGGTCGAACATGGCTATAGGAAAATTATTTTTTAAAGTAAATTATATAATTAATAAGTAAGTAAGTAATATTAAGTAAATAATATAATTAATCCCTTTACATCATTATTTAGTTTCCTTTGAGTCATTAATATATTTTTTGTCGAGCTGCATCAAATATTCAGAAGATTATCAAAATTGACCCACTATGACACCATAATTAAGTAGGCGAGTACAAGTAAATGTATTAATCATTTAACGATATTCTTAAGGATAAGTAAGGCATAAACTACCAAACAAAGAACCTTGCTTTGATTTGGTAATTCTCAGCTCTGTATCAATCCCTAATACCTTTATTTGCAAAATATTTATGTCAAAAATATTCTCACTCATGAAAATTCCTCAGTATTTCGCTCACAGCGATGATTGATGATTTTTTAATCTAATGGGTTAGAATTGTTTTTTATAAATTAATATATTAAACTACAGATAAGTGGTATTTTGTTCATTTAAGGTGACTTTGAAAAGTAAGCAGTTTGAGGAATTTGGAACGGAATACATATTATTAAAATGTGATTGATGAGAGTGGAGGTTTTGCGTGGGAGAAAATCTCATGATTCGTATTAATTTTAAGCTTAAGTTTCTTTTTCTTTTTGGATAAAAAAAGGAGGATTCAGAATAAAGGTATTTTGATATAAACCCTTTTAAAAAGTTTTTTAATAAAGGATTGTGTACCAGAAAAATCGACAAAAGTGCCAACCCAATTAGCTAAAAAATTGTTTTTTTAATTATTATTATGAAAACTGTACATTTTTTTATTCATTTACCGTTAGATGTGATTTCTGAACTTTAAGATAATCTCTAATTAAAAGTTCTAATTGATTTATTTTTCGAAGAAAATTGAGCCGATTTGTCTAGTTTTATTTGTACAATTCTATGTGCATTGAAGCACGCCACTTATTTTAGTTTCCCGGCAGCAACACTCTCCTTGTGGGAAAATTGAGTTTACAGGAAGAACCCACGTTCCAACATGAACTTAAAAATAAGTTTATGGCTACCATAGAAAATGTGCATTGGCGACTTTATCACCCTTGATGAAGACTTTGGCGAAAAGTACGATATCGTCAAGGGATCATCGTTGAGGCTCTAGGAACAAACCCGTCTAGAAATTTTCATTAGCCTATATATAGAACCTTTGACATATAGGTCAGTGCAGAAAAGAAAAAGACTTCAGTCGAGATTAGAATTTTTTTGTGCTTTCACTTTGTTAAGAGAGAGATACTTTATATATTTGAGCTCTTACTAGTAAAACTCTTCTGGATAATCATTTCTGGAGCATTGTAAAGCTTAGTCATAACGAGTGCGTTAAGTACTATTGTAAATAATCTTTTATATTTTTTCTGTATGTACACCGATTTGTCTTCATGTAGTCAGCCACTCGTCCTCTCTCTCTCACTTGCCCCATTAATATCTTTTTTATTATTCAAATAACTAGGGTCCTCCGCTGTGTACTAAGTATACTTTTTGCATAATTATTTGATTAAAATATGCATTTTCCGTGTTATCCCTCCTAAAATGTCGATCTTTGTAAAGAAAATAATGCATCCATTTTTTATCGTCTGAAAGGGGTTTTTTTAACCATATTTTTATTAGCTCGTTTTCTTGTCTGTCCGAGTGGAATTTTGTAATTGATTTTAAACTAACTTCCAGATGAGCTTAAGACTTGAAATTAGGAACATAGCTCAGAAGTGGATGACAATGCATGAAAATGTGAAAAAGAAATTCTAGTCTCGAACCCGGGCCCCCAAAGAGGCGGGCCCCGATTTCGACTAAGGGCCCCGTAATCCCGGAACTTGAACGAATTTATACAAACAAAAACCACCTGTCAATAGCACGGGTTGAATTGCGTCTACGTATACAATTTTGTGGCCTTTGACTGGAAAAGGGGCCCCCAGGTTACCATATTTTTTAATTTATATATTTACTCGCTTTTTTGTCTGTCTGTCCGGGTGGAATTTTGTGATTGATTTTAAACTAACTTACTGATGAGTTAGAGACGTGAAATTTGGACTATAGCTCAGAAGTGGATGACAATGCATGAAAATGGTTATAAAAACATGGCACGTAAATGTTTTTTTATTAAAAAATTATTCTTAATATTTTTAAATAAAACATTATTTTTAATATTTTTTAAATAAAAAATAATTCTTAATAATTTTAAATAAAAAATTATTTTTAATATTTTTTAAATAAAAAATTATTTTTGATATTTTTAAATAAAAAATTACTGTTTTACAGCACCGTATGATTCGTTTAACGAAAGGTCTCCGTACCCTACTTTTCCAATCCCATTGATTCTACAAGAATCACTCCGCCCCCCAAAAATAATCACTTTAAATATCTCTAGAAGACAAATCCAATAACAGTTTTAATGAAGCAATCGTGAAATTCTTCTCGAGAAAATATAGAAAGAAATGAAACGCACATTTAGTACTGAAGTACTTCAAATATCGGAAAAATTTATTGTTTTCTACTTAATGCATTTTTTGCTTGAGCAATAATTAAACTCGAATTTCATATTTGCTATACTTGTAAAATATTTTCTTTTCGAATAAAAGTATATAATTTCTTCTGAATTTAATTCTTAATGCAAAATTAAATGTTTCAGGTCGTAGTCCATTTTAAGTGAGTTTGTGACAAATGTATTAAAAATTAAACTCATGCATCATATCATGTGTTTGCAAAAATAATCTTAATAAAAATTGATACCATGAAAAGAAATAGCTACTTAATATTAACTGTAAAAGCTCTGCGGTACATATGTTGTACCGCTGTTTTCTTTGGCTGTGGTACAAGCTGTTACCAAGCGATTGGAAGCTTCTTCACACCTTTCCCTTTTTTTGGGACGATCGATTTGTTTTTGTCCTTCACTACAGTACACAATTTCTTGAAAGTATCTGATTTCAAAAGTTTCCTTTATAATCATTTATAAATTAGTCAATTAACCCTTTAAGCGGTCAATTATTTTGCCCAAAATGTTCCAAAAAAGGCATATTTTTATTCATACAAGTAACAGTAATGCAAAAATGGAAGAATTTTATTTAATTTTTAATTTGAAAGTTTTCACGTTTTTTTTTATTTGATATGTGAAATACAAAAACCCCTAAATGTTTACTTTTTATATATACACTCTTTTGCTATGAAGAATATTTCATTTATCTTAAATGAATTTCTCTAAAACCTACAAAAATATTTCATGTTCGTACCTCTTTTACAAACGCTTGAGGATTGTGTGAATATGTTCATGTATATATGCCCATACAATTTGAAGCACGGTATAATACTACGTCTTACATTGCAATGGGGATAGAGGTAATATCAGATTTTTTGGATAATCTTTCCAATTTCATTTCTTCTCGAGCAACAAATTGCACATTGCTTTCCTAATCCCTGTTCTTTATCGAATATGTTCAAGAATCTAAATTTCTGCCTTCAATGAATAATTCCCGCCTTTATCACAAAGTAAATAACGGATGAGAAAATTCAGTACCGTGGGCAAAATGCATCTCTTAAAATCATTAGCACTAATAATCTCACTTAAAAAATTAAAAATATGTGCAAATCAAAGATAGAAAGAAGAAAATATCAGTGCCCGTATGGGCAAAACCATTAAGGGGCTAATTACACTGCTAAATTTAAGGGTACCATTTCATGTTATTTGCATAATTACTTCATTAAATTGTGCCCCCTAAATATTTATCTGTGATAAAAAGTATAGGTTACTTGTTTTCAAAATTGCAATTGTCTTTAATATAATCTTTGTTTTTAACAAGTAATATAAAAAAAATTTTAAGTCAATTCCTACTTTGAATGGATGAATAGAAAGTATTTTGGAGAAAGTGAACTAATAGTAGGAATTGAGCAAAAAGGGAATGATTTGTCTGCATTGTTCTAACAATGCACACCTGGTTTGGCTGAAAAACCGGTTTTCGACGCCAACTTTGGTCATTGTTCTAACAGTTACATTGTTACAACAATGAAGACGAATCAAAGTTGCCGTCGAAAACCGGTAATTAATTTAATTAATTAACCTGTAATTAAGAAATTAATATTTGAAAAAACTGTATTAACAAAAAGTGTCATTCACTACAAGTTTAAAAAAAAATTATTTGAACTTGATTGGATGAAAAGAATGTATTTTATTAACAATTGAAAATTTGACCAAGATATATATAGGGAGAGAGTGAGCTAATAGTAGGAATTGAAAAATAGAGTCATTTAAACCATTTAACCTTATTTTTTTAAGCACATATTAATGTGTCAGAGAACCTTTTTTTTTTGTTTTCAGTTAAACTGTTGTTGTTGCTTATGCCACCTGATCGACAGTAACATCAGATCAAGGTCCACGAAATTCATTGCGGCTAAGGGCTAGAATTTTGCGCCTGTCGTTAGCCTAAGCCTTTGAACCCCCATGAAGGTGACAGTGTGATTTTGCTCAGTACAACACGATAGATGGCGACACCATTCGGACACACTGATTTAACGAACACGTTCTCCGTATGCACCCCGTTGGTGGTGTGGTAGTTAGGAGAGGAGGTGCCAGCTCAGGTGTCGTCCGCGTCACTTGACCATGGTTCAAAATTACGCGGACCGTCGCCCAAAAGCCCTCGTGTTGCTAATCAGTGCAACGTTAATATTCTCTCTCACTCTCACTCTCCGTATGCATTCGGCGGGCATTTGGTGGCATCGGGCAACGAACCCAGGCCTTCCGGTCTGGAGTCCAATGCCCTAACCACTAGGCTACCCACGGCACTTACAGTTAAACTAAAAGTATTTATTTCCCTGAGTGTACAAAAAAAGTTAATGTAGAAATAAAATATATTCTATTTTTGCATTTCAAATTTAGTCAAAATTTCACATTATACTTCTTAAAAGAAAATAAGCACTTTCGAATTTTCTGAATAAATGTCGAAAAAACAGCTACAGTAAACTAAATTCAGGTGACGTCATAGTCACATGATAAATATAATCATGTTTCCAACCAATCAATTCATATGCTTCGCTGTTGTCAACTTTTTTTTTTTTTTTTTTTTGCACAGAAACTTTCTTTCGGATATTAATCCTCGTGCGCTTTTTTGAGGTTGAACATGAAGAAGGCTCATCGATATATTTTGAAACAAAAAACTTTTTTGGTGTTTTGAGAACATCATTAATATTTAAGGATTTAAGAAGGATGAAGCATAATGATGCAGCTCTAGTATTTTTCAAATTTCATGGGGAACAAAAGCTACATCAAGACCCAGTAATTGAGTAGTGAATTATTAATTAGTTTTCATGTTTCTCTTATCTTTGAGAGTTTTAGCAATCGAATTTATTCGTATCTGTTTTCATCCACCAAGCAAAAACTGATGCAAAACTTTTCTGTATCTTCTTTGCTCGTCGCTATAATGATCAATTTTTCTTCCTTCAAGATCAAGGATTGTGTTCCTCAGACTTTCTAGTGACTTTTTCTTCATTATCAACAGTCTTTAGCTGAAAACTATTGTTCTTTTTTCCCGATACGCGAAACCAACTTTTTGTCCTCTTGTTTTTCTTATATCTTACACTGTATCTTCAAAATCCTTACTGAGGACATTTTTCGTGACTGTTATAAAACTTTATAAAAAAAATCAAGTTGAATTTTTTTTTCACATTCTGCTTAGTATTTTATTTATTTTGGTGAAAAAATTACTTTCTTTTAAAAAATTCCGTTTTCGATTAAATATTAGCATATTTTTATGAATTGTTTTAGTTTTTTTTTTACAAATACTACAGCAACGTTATGCTGTAAAATGAATAGTGTATGTGTAAAAACTAATATAACTATTTTGTTATGCATTTTACAAGACAAAAATCATTTGTAAATTATTATTCCCTATTTATTTAAAGAAACAATTCAGTGGATAACTCTAAAACAAGTAAAATATTTCATTTGCGTATTGTGTAATATGAGTTGTAAAATATGTATACAAAATATATATTCTATATAGCATATTTTCATTTTAAGTTAAACTGATAGTAAATAAATACTGATAATAATAAATAAATACCATTAACAAAAGAAACTAAAAACTTGTAATGGTTAGTTAATGCGTTTTTATGGGGACGCAGGCTAAACAAGACATATTTGGACAATCAACCAAATAAAACTTTTCCCTCATCAGTTTTACGGTATCCTACTACCCCAAAACTGTGAATTTTGCCAAAATTGACAAATTTTTTTCAATTATTTTATTTTATGGGCCATATTATTAGCTTTATAAAAATACCAAGTTTATCATTTTCTATTTACTAGAACAAAAACTACAGGTGTTTTAGTAAAAGCAGATGCCATTACTTTAAGCAAGATGTCATACTTTAAAACGCATTTTACTCGAAATGTGATTTTTTTAAAGTAATCAAACGGGGTCAGCGATTGCTAAAACAATTTTGAACATAATTAACTAAAAAAAATTTCTGTAAGTTCTGTATAATAGTAGAATTGTTTTAACTTTCAGATTTATCAATCACTGTTTTATTAAAAAGTTTACGGTCCCTTATGTGAATATAATCACTGTCTTTTTAAGTATTTTCATATAGTAACCGAAATAAAGTGCTCTAGTTTTTGTAAAAAAGAAAATATCTCTTATCCTGAAGGTCATTTCAAAATTGAATAATATAGCAACATATTAGATTGAAAAAATTGAAATTTTGTTTATAAACCTTTCGTGCAGAATGGGCCGCGTTTATGCTATTTCTTGTCAATTTTTACCTATTTTTTCCCATTATAGTAACAATAATTTTTTTTCTCTTCTTAATTTTAGCACATTTTTCTTAAAATGCCCTAAACAAATCTAAAAATAACAACAACAACAAAAATCCCCATATCTCCTTTTTTTTTTAAAAAAAAAGTTGTCGCGCAACCAGTCGGATACCTTAGAATTTGTTCGTATTTTTTAAAATCTTTTTAGGGCTTTCTTATACATAAATTAACTACTAATTTATCAGTTACAAGTAATTAAATTTTCTGTATGATAGGTAAAAAAAAAGGATTTATATTAATATCATATGATCTCTGTGTACAAGCTGAGAGTTTTTTAAAAGTTTTTGAAGTGTTAAAGTAAGGGAGTCGACCGATACACAAACCGATCTCAAAAAATAAATAAATAAAAATAACATTGCAAATTTAAAAAATAGTTTTATTTATTTATTTTTTGTTATGCATGCGCAAGCCATTTTAATCTTTTTAATATCTTGAAAGTTTTGCATATGCAACTGTTATAAAAGAAAAAAAAGTCACATAAATCCTTCAAGGGTAGTGTCAAAAAAAATCCGATTTTTCAAATAGTTCATAAAATTTACAATCAAGAATTTCTGAAGTCATCAAACCCATGCATAATTTTTATTACACAACAAAAATATAATATTAATTACATTATTTTCCGTTTCCAATTAGAATTTAAACTTCAGAAAGTATTTTGAATGTAAAAATTTATTTTATGAAAACTCAATGAAATCGGAAGGAATATAAATTTTGAAATATTAAATCATTTAACTCAGAAACTTTAGTCAAAATTTGTTAAACATTTCATTGCCTATAATAAAATACAAAAATGCTTACAAAATTTTTTCAGTCAGCTGTTTTGTATTTATTTTTTAACCTTTCTTTTCATATTCCCATAAAAAGCTAAACATTTCCTTTTTTTTTCTTAACGTTACAGGATTATGCATCTTATGAGTTTTGTCAGCATTAAACTGATTTATTGATAAATCTATATCTTATGTAGTCTTATCTCAACTGCAGTTACAGCGAGGCAATATATAATGGGATAAACCCCAAACCCTCCCACGCAACTAACTGACTTTCACCATATATTCATATCTCATCTATGCAAATTCTGCTTCATCTCAAAATCCCTTTCATCTCAGCATTTGATTAAAGAAGTCCGCTTTAAATTTTATGTCAATATTTGTTGCGTTTCTTCACGATTCATAAGTTTTGTTTACATTTTTCCGCTGTATTAAAACGTCGAAAGAATAAATAGAAATATTTTAAAGCAGAAATTCTTCAAGAAAATTCAGAAGCCCCACTTTCTTTGAATTTATCTTAGAAAGTTTTGACGATAGAAAAATTTTAATCAAATTAAATATTTCTACGGATTTTAACGCAAGAAACTGACGGATGAAAGAAATCGTAGAATATTCAAATATTTCATTTCACCGTAAAAGCCAACGGTGGAGTAGATTTTTTTTTTTTTTTTTTTTTTTTGCTTTTGTTCATCCTTTACCATACATACTTACACACCTGAAATAAATTGCGGCTCTGTAAATCAGGATTTTGATGTGGGGAGTGTAACGAATTTCTTCCTATATCCAAGTAAAATAGAGTTTTATATATCATAGAGAACTATATATACGTTTTGCAATCCGAACGCACAGACACACTAGGCAATAAATTAAAGTAAATATGTCTTAAAGTTTTGAACCGTCCACTGTTTGTTGATAAAAATTCAAAAGGAGATTAGTTCTGGATTTAAAATTGTAGAAAATGGGGATATATTGTGAGCGAATGTATCGAGTAAAACGTTTTTTTAGACTTATCCAGTTCTTTCTATCTGAACAAATCTAATAAATTCGTTTTATAGTATGTACTTTTTGACATCCAACAAAGGACGCATTTCCTGTTAGAGAACTAGTGACGCCTCTCCGGTCAAGTAGTTTCTCATGGGAAAGTATCCAGATTGGACACCCTGACACATATGTTCTAAGGCATTTCAACATTTGACCTCTTTTGATCTAGCCAACCGTGAGTGACCGGCGCAATTCTCACGTCACCCACCAGCTTCAAAGTCCTCCGCGGGAGAGGGGACTAGGACCAATAGTGGAATAGTAATCCCTGCTAATTTCAAACAGAAGTGATTCTGAATCACGTGACACGTTTGCGGAAGTGACGTATTCCACCTTTAAACAGACACCAAAAGGGGAAACCCAGAGACTCTCGATACGATAAGATCCTGAAAAAAAAAAGATTAATTTTTATTTTAATCTATTAACACCGTATTAATTCAGGTTTCCATTAAAATTTTCTAATCATATGAGAGTTTTCATATTTAAATACTTGATTTTATACTAATACTTATACTAGTCTTTGTAAAAAAATTGTTTTAATTTAAATTGTATATTCTGAACTAATATTTTATATTTATACAAAGACATATTAATCCGTTTAAGTTTGTTTTTTCCGACCTAAATTTTTATTTTTTTAATAGTCATCACATTCATTTATATTTAGTAAAATAATATAGACATTGTTTTAAATTAATAATTTTAAATGCTTCCAAGAATTTTCATGTTTAATGTGAAATGGAAAGGTTTTGCGATAACATAACTTAGAGTTTAGTCAACAATTTCAGTAAGTACATTAAACACATACTAATTCTTCTTTCATCTTAAATCTCAAAAGCTTTTTAACGATATAATATTCCATTGAAGATATAAGAAACAAAACTAGTTTAAATTAAAATAGCTGTGATTTTAGAAAACCTCGAAGAATTAAGTCTTCTAAATTTCTCAAAAAGCGATATTTAATGTCTTTCTTATAATCTTCATTTTTAAAACTAGTTCCAGTAAAAAGATACATTACTTAGATAAAAGATATTTTATAGACGTTTCAATAAAAACTGCAACATGTTTGAAATAGTTTTACTAAGATCAAGGAAGACATAAGTGATGTTGAAATATTGAGTTGTTTCAAGAGATGTCAGTTTCCAAAAAACGTGCCTATTTCAGTTCAGATAGCAAAAAAGTAATATAACTCTGGGAAAACATACACGCCAGATCATATAAACATCGATGTCTTCCAACTCTTACCTAAAAACCTATCCTAGAACTCATATTCAAAAGAAGAAACGCAATACTTTACCAGTATAAATCTATGAGTTTCATGCGAATATCTCATACTCTTGTTGAAGTTTCTCTTATCTTCATCAAAAATTTAACCATTTCTTCCGCTATCGTAGTTTTAAATATGTATTTCCCGTCGTAAGAACCATGGCACAGCCATCTAACGTATTGAGACATGTGTTGCGAAATATGTTTCAAAACAACTCAAACGTGATGGGATTTTTTTTCACCTTTAAAATCGTTTTCTCATAAATTGTTTTAGAGGTTTCAAGATCTTTTGGAACTCTTGAAATTTATCTATGTTTGCTTGGTGAAATCTTGTTTGAGAAAGCTTTCTCAACTTTATGACAGATATTTCTGACGCCACTACTAAAGTAATATCTCTGAAAAATAGTAATCTGGCAAGATTTTTTTTAATTCACATCGCTGAAAATATGCTACATTTTTAGAAAGATGGGAGGAAAACTTCAAAATAAATTTTTCTACTAATGGCCATTGTAAAAAACCAGTATTATAACTGATATCACAGTCTTTAAGGTGCTGTAATATCGTGACATGGTAGCGTCAGAGGTCACACAGCTAATTGCCAAAAGACATTTTATTTTAGATTAAATAATGAATAAACGATAATTTCAATATTAAAGCGCCACACTTTACAGTTTTTGCGATAGAAAATTTCTATTTCCATTTCAGTTCAGGTATTCCAGCCGTGGCGCTGCCGACTCCGGTAATTCGTATCTCTCCCTTAGGCAAAGTTCATCTGTCGGCAAAATTCATCAGTAGGTCCTTGAGCACCACTGGTCCGCAAACTCAATCTTGAATCTTCGAAAAGTCCAAAACTTCAGTGCGAAGTTATTTCTCAAAAAGTTAGAAGGATCGAAAGTCATTCCTTGATTCGTGAGGGGCGGCTGACCCCGAAAACTCCAAATTTGAAAATCGAAAAAAAAATCTCTCTATCGAAGGAGATCAAAATTTCTGTTCACTTACATGCCGACCCCCGAAAACTCCATGAGGGGTCACTTTCACACCCCAAGTCACCTCTCATTGGCGGGTGTAACACATTTACACCCAGCTCTCCTCACCGTAGTCTCACTCTTTTGGAGCGTGGGAACAATCGGCCGCTTCATTTGATCCTCACTACAAAACGGCATCGTGCCCATCATCTGGAGGCTATAACTTGTCTTGTCACTTTTACACTGAGAGTGCGTCTTTGTCTCGCCCTGCCGACCTTACTTTCCATTCACGTTGTCTGCGTCCCAAATGTGTGAAGGAAACCCATCACAAAGGGGGCTGTTCCTTGAAACTTCCTTCCTATTGCGCGTTGTGACAATCGATCGTCTGTATGTAGGCTAAAGAAATGGTGTGGTGACGTCAAAGCCATTTTTAAATATAGTTCACGTATGTTATGCCCTACGCATAACGAAATAATAGCTGGTCTTTTTCTTTGAAGATACAACGTCCCATCTGAACAACTTGATCCCCCATACGTCAATCTTGATTAATATAGATTGGAAGAGTTCTGCTATTGAGCAGACGTCACAGTTCTAAAATATGTATAATTCTGTACTAATTTTATACTTCTTTATGTCTTAGCAAGAAGGCTTAAGCTGAAGGTGACTGACTACGTTCGCAAACGTACTTTTGCATATGTGTATAAATAAATAAATTTTATGATGTTTAGTGCCACTTGCATTAAAATGTACACATAAAATTGTTTTCAGAATATTATTACTCTAGAAAATTAATTAAAGGCACCTATTTGGACACAACATGAAGAAAGAAAGGACATAATTTCAAAACATTCTTCTTTCCTGAGAAATGCTTCTATAATAATAATATTGCCTATATTTTACTTATACAGTAATACTCTGAACTTACGCGGTATGTGGGACTGAGTGATAACCACATAAGGCGAATTCGCGTAAGTCGTGTATAATTTCGCATATAAATACGTTTAAATTATTTTTAGTTGGGGTCGGAGACGAAAGAAAATAATAATTTAGAGAAAAAAATGCTTAGTAAAATCTTAGAAAACACAAATACAAATTCTCGAACCGAAGCTATTTTGATGTGTAGAAGGCTTCTCATTAGTCTGCCGAATCAAAGATTTTTTTCCTTCTCCCGCAAAATTGTCTTAAGTATTCTAATAATTCTTTTATTCCTTGTTTTGTTGATAAAATACATTCTTCGTTGGAGTCTATTTTTTTTTAATTTGTAACCCTTTTTCAATTAAAGTAAGGCCTTTTGTCAAATTCCCAACCGTCATTCGATCTTCTGACTGACCTGGGTCTAAAGCAGTGGCGTAACTGAGAACATTTGGAACCCCCTTCAAAGTCAGGTTTTGGGCCCTCCAAGTTGGATTTTACAAAGGGTAGTTACTTGGGGCATTCAGGTTTTAGGCCCCCTATAGCCCTGGGGCCCTTCCCCATGATGTGGGGGTGTACATTACACCACTGCTCTAAAGACTCAAGTTCTTCAAAGTCTTACTCGTGCATTTATATGAACTCATCCATTGTCAGCTCCTGATTGTGGGAATCCATCAGTTCTTGAACGCCATCACTATCCACTTCTAAACTTATCTGTCTGGCAAGATGGACAACTTCTTCAATCACATTTCCTATTTCATCCGGCTCTGGCACTGATTCCACCTAATTTTCAATGATGACAAATAAAAAAAATAAAAAAAGGCGCACAGTTTTTTTTTTTCAAAAGAAAAACAAACAAAAGATGAGTCGATGAGAATTGAAAATCGCGTAACTCCGGTTTCGAGTAAGTCGGGGTATTACTGTATATAGCTAAACTTTCTGTCCTGAACAAGGATTCTTGAAGTACATAGTTTAAGAGTGGATTTATTCATATTTTAATGCATCAAAGTAGAAAATTTTACCCCGCCCCCTCCAAAAAAAATACACAAATACACCCGTTATTATTTCAATTGATCGTAACTCTGAAAATAATGTGATTTTTTCCAAATCTTAGTTCAGGTTTTGTAGAGAAGTCCAAACTATATATAGCCAAAATACTTCGCCTGCATTTTAATAATTTTTTTTCTAGTAGTAAAATTCTTAAACCAATTTATGTATATATTCAAATTCAACTGACATCAAGTATATATATATTCTTCAATACTTCTTTTCAAAATCACGGTTTGGAACGTAGTCAATCACCTTAATTTCTTTCTGTAGTATAGAGTTTTCGTTATTTATGTTATTTGAACATTTGTAACGTTTTTAATTTGAAACATTTTCCTTAGAATGTAAAGGTATATATTTTACTCTACTGCTTACACATTAAATTCGTTCATAAATAATAGTAATTTGTACGAATTTTTGGTGATGTCGATATTTTTTCCCATAATAATTTATTTAAGTATTCGTTGGGCTGTGAAAGTAATGATTAAGATTATATTATAAACACTTAAATAAAAAAAAATTCTTTATTTTCACTAAGAAATGTAATATAATTTTTTTGGAAAATTAAATCACTGTTTACTTTTAAATTTGAAATTTAATGATAAATAATTCAAGTATAATAGCTATATTTAATTCAATTATTATATGAAAATCAGATTGACTAATGACCAGTGGCGTAACGTACACCCCCGCATTGCAGGGGGCCCAAAACCTGACTTTGCAGGGGACCCCTAATATTCTTTGTTACGCCACTGCTAATGACTTCAACTAAGTTATAGTCATTACTTAATTATTACTCCAAGATGAATTATTCAATGTGAGAAATCATCGGACTCGCATGTAAGATATATCAATTATTTTTAATTTAAATTGTACATTTACTACCTTGAAATAAAAAAAAAATCCATACTTTCCACTCATACAGAAACAAAATTATGGGGAGGAGAGGGGAGATTTAAAGTGATATTCAAAATTATCCACCAATTTCAAATGTAGATCCTAGGTCTAGAAACAAATTAGTTATTTTTTTAAATAAATTCAACAATAATCTAATGCTGCCTTATTAAAGATTAAAATATAAGTATAAGACATGAAAGAGGAAGACATTCTAGTTAAAAATGTTCTACAACAATTACATTCATACATTTTTGGTAGAATATATTTTAAACTACTGAATTGTTCGCAATAAAATGCCTATACATATAAAAAATATGCATTGTTTATTTTAAATATATTTATCTAAGTATAATTTCAAATTGTTTCCCCCCTTAAAGGTAGATTATGATGCAGAATTTAAAATAAAAAAATAAGTAAATAAATCTTCTAGTTTATACTCAATAGTGTTTTCTCAATTTCGGTGGGACTTCAAAAAAACACTTTTCACTTAATCCTTCTACGATTTGATATACCTAAAGTAATTTGATATCTCTTCTGCTATTTCTGGGGGGGGGGGGGGAGTTTAGTTTAATGGTAACGGAGAGATTTAAAGCTAAAAACATGTTTTTTCTGAAGAAAGATTAATTGAATTATTTTTAGAAACGATCTGCTTCGTTTCTATCAGTTGCGATTTTTGGGTTTGAACAAATTTTTCGTTTTATTCTTTATCATAAAATAAGTTAATCTCAATTTTATATTTCAAACTTGGGAAGGGAAATATCTCTGCTAGTGAAAAATAAAAAGCTACGGGCATTAGTAAAATCCCCAAAGACAAAACAATCTGTCATTTTTAATGAATTTTGAATTAAGGTGGAACATACACCAATAAAATTCTTAAGCAATATTAATTTACGGAGAAAGGATCGCAAAAAAGAGAATTCTTTTTTTTATCTGTTTCTGAAAACACATTTATCATTGCAGGAAAATATTTTTCGGAGTTAAGCATTATTAGTTATGTGGTTAGATGTTTCTGACAAGATAAATTAAACTTTTCAATGTTTGTTTTTATTTTAATTGCTTTTATTTTCTTTTTTCATATACCGTGTATTTCTGAGTATGAGCCGAAAATTTTTACTACGGGGGGGGGGGGAGATATACGGGTGCACTAATCTTTCAAAAAAATAAATAAATAATTTAGGAAAAGTTGGCTTTTTTCCCCTTTATTTTCTGTTAAATAAGCACGCGGTACTAATCTTTTAACTGTTTGCGTATTTTGAATGAATCTTTTTATTCTACAAAAAGACGAAGAAATCACATAAATCCGTCAAAGTCAGTGTCCCATATACTTATAAGGATGTCTGAGTGTATGCAGAGTGTTTTGCCTGCAGAGTATGAAACACAGATCGACGATCACGTCCCGTATGCTAATTTCTCTTCCAGCTCATATCCCAAACATGAAAAAAAAAATGGCGCAAAAAGTATGAACAGCAAATTAATGTGCAAAATAACAAAAGAATGTAAAAAAGCGTGTTTGCTTCAAATAGGATTTCCTAAAATGAAACAGTACTTTTCCGTTTCACCGGCGCAGGCGATAAAGTCGCCAAAATGATACAATTGGCGCCTAAAGGAATATTTTCGCTGGTAACCTTTTACCATCGCATTTTCGAAACAAGTTGTGAATTTTCTTATCATTGACGTCTTTTTCATAAAACATCAAAAATGGATTAAAAACCAATGAGAAATAGGATTTTTATTTGTATGTTGTGTGTTACCGCCAATGACGCCAACTTGACGAGATTTGAGATTTGTGGCGACGTAACGGAAAAGTACCAATAAAACTGTTGTCGTCAGTGTTTTCCTTCACTTTACTCTGATTGGAAAATATTCCACTCCTTCACCCTCTTAACCACATTGTCACCTTCAAAGTAAAATAATAGGAAAACTTTTTCTGAATTTTGAGAATTTCGAGTAAATTTTTGAAAAAATAACGCATTCTCGACTTTTAGGCGGATCGGCTTATATACGGAAATATATGTAGTCATATGTACATTTTATTTGAAAACGAGGATATAAAGAGATATAAATGTACAAATGGGGTTTGCAATGTTCTAATTAGAATTTAAAAATCCTGAGATCCGGGTATTTTTTAACATGTGATTACACAGAAAAATATAATCTGGATTATAATAGTTCCTAAGAAATAATTTTAATAGAATTTCAAGCAAAAACTATAGTGTAAACAAATAAAAAACATGAAATAATTTGCATTATTATTATTTTTAGTATGGTATAGTCATTATAATGCATCTATTGTAGCATAAATATTAAAGCGAATAGAAATATATTTTTTGAATTTTACTCCTGAAATATAAACGTTTGCATATTAAAAATAAAAGTTTACTTCGTTTGTTTAATATTTTCCTAGGTTCCTTTGAAAATAAAATCGATATTTAATGATGCTGAGAAGTAAAATATAATACAGTGAAAACCTTTTAACACGAAACTGAAGGGGGGGGGAGGAAAATATTTTTTCGCGTTAAAGGAAATTGCGGAAAACATATATTCATCCAAAATTAAGTTTATTAGAGAACGTTTTATTTACATAGAAGCACACACACACACACACATATATATATATATATTATTTTCATATTATATGAACGGAATTAAATAAAAAACAATGAAACAAAATCATTCACAAGAACTTATTGAAATTTAATACAAAATTTTCAGGTTTTTAATAAAACAAAACATTTATTGAGTTTTTGGAAAATAATTTGATATTTTTTTTGCATTGTCTTTTTTAGAATCAACCAATTGTCAATTTCTTTCTTCTGAAGTCTTTGCCATTGTGCTCTGAAGGCAATTCTTCTAAAATAAGAAGGAAAAAAAACGAACCAAACTCACTAATATTCACTCACACTGCGATGTACTTGTCAACGAATTCTAAAGCCAATTGAGATGTTTTTGTGTGGTGTTTGGTGGGGTATTGAGTTAAAGTAGCTTAAAGAAAAACAAAACTGACCCGTGTCACAGGTTATTCCAAGATTATTTCAAAGTCAAGTTATCCTTTCTAAGGAACGCGTGTAAAACCACCTCTCTTTCATTTCACACCCCGCTTAAATCTCGCCTAGGCGGACGGTGTTTTCTGCATTTAGTTCATTCTCAGAAGGGAAATCTTTCGTGTTAAGCGATTTTTGTTTCATGTTAAGTAAAAAATGAATGAGTAGTTAAAAAATAGTAATTTGTCGGAACCATTGTATTATTTCGTGTTAACCGATATTTCGTCTTAAGGTAACCGACTACCCTAAAATTGTGAATTTCGCCAAAAATTGACAATTTTTATATGATTTTATTTTGTTGGCCATCTTATTACTTTTATAAAAATACCAAGTTCATAATTTTCCGTTCAATAGAACAAAAACTACAAGTGTTTTAGTAAAAGGAGATGCCATTACTTGAAGCAAGATATGTCATACTTTAAAACGTGTTTTACTCGAAATGTGTTTTTCAAACGAATACAGCGATTGCTAAAAAAGTTTTTGAAAATAATTAACTGAATTTTTTTGTGTATGTTCTGTATAATAGTAGAAGTGTTTTGACCTTCAGATTTATCAATCACTGTTTTATTACAAAATTTACAGTCTCTTATGTTAATACAATCGCTGTTATTTTTAGCAATTTTTCATATAATAACAAAGATAAAGTGCTCTAGTTTTTGAAAATTCAAAATATCTCTTATCCTGATGGTCATTTCAAAAATGAATGACATAAAAACACATCAGAATTGAAAATTTGCTCATAAACTTTTGGTACAGAATGGGCCCCGGTTTATGTTATTTTTTGTAAATGTTTACCCATTTTTTCCCATTTCAGTAATAATAATTTCTTTTCATATTTTTAATTTTGGTATATTTTTTTTAAAATGTACTAAACAAATCTAAAAACCACACAAAAATTATCCCTATACCCCATTTAAAAAAATTGTTAATCCAAGTAGTCGGGTACCGTAAGAGTTTTCACGTGAAACGTATTTCGCTGAATTCGGAACTTATTACTTAGTTATAATTTCGTTCCTTCTCTTGTCTGAGATGTTATATTAATGTTCGAACACATGTACATACACCATTCATATGACACACATATATATACCCTAAATATGACCCAATTATATTAATATATATCTCGTTTCTTGTATTAATATTACAGTAATCTGAGTAAAATATTTATAAATTGTCACGACATAGTTGTAAACAGATACACATAATTTCGCTTCACGTGACGTCTGTGATTACGTCAACATCAAACATTCAGATCTTAGCAAATCCAAATTCGTTCTAGTCCTTTTAACAGAGAACTAAATGTTGTGGATGTCTCTCGTAGAGTGAATTATTTTATAATTAAGGAAACCCAGAATTTGAAGAGGATGGTTATTCTTTACTTAAATATTTTTCCGCAAAATTCGAACTTGAAACCGTGATAAAAAAATAACTAATTATTGATATTTTCAGTTAAAAATTTCTTTTAAAGTATTCTACGCTTTTTTTATTGTATGTATCAAATATATTTCGGTATTTCTATTATTGGTTTCTTTATGTGTATAAACGTTTCGTGGTAGGGAAGTTTGGAAAATGTCGTGACATCACAGGTATCCTCGTCATTTCACCTCGGTTCAAAATTACGAGGTCCGTCGCCAGTAGCACTTGTGTAGCTTCAAAGTATGACGTTAATAATCGTTCATTCTTAAAACATGGCTCATATGTATTTTTTCTGCAGCAATACTATATTCTTTTGAGAAAATTGAGTTTTACCGGGCATAGTTCACTTTCTAGCATGAACTTGAAAAATAAGATTTCAACAACCATGGATGGGGCCAAGGTTACCAGTCTGGCGATTTTGTGGTTTTTGTCGACAAATTTGGCAAAAAATATGATATCGCCAAGGTATCATCGAGAAAACTCTAGGATCGGTCCTTCTAGAAAATAACCATGAGGCTATATAAAGAACATTTGAAACATAGGTCAATTCAGTTTAGAAGAGAGTTCAGAGTCGAGATGAGAATCCTTTCGTGTGTTGACTGCGTTAAGAGAAAGTCTTTATCGGAGTTCCTCCATCTGAGTTCCTCCTGTTCTGGAGCGCCATTTCTGGAACTTTGTGAAGATTGATTGTTTATTACGAGTGAGTTTTGTACTACTGTAAATAATATGTCATAAAAATTATTTGAATAAATACATCGATTTGTCTTCGAGTAGCCATCTGTTTGTCCTTATTTATTCATAAATTTGTTATTATTCAAATAATTGGAGTCGTCGGCTACTTTTCCCCATTCAAGTTGTGGTGGCCTGTAGCCACCCCTTATATTAATACCTTCCTGTCTATCTGAAAATCCGGTTAGATGTGTAGGCTGACTTAAATGATCAAAAGACATTATTCTACTTCAAACCGATTTATTGATTCTTATCAGATATTATGAACACAACACAATTCTAATTAAGATGTATAACTAAGGTAGAGTGCAGAGGTGGATATCAATATAAGCGGATAGTAATACAGAATTTCAACTGAATCTAGGACAGCTTAAACGCGCGCAATTACAACTACGCCTCACACTAATAATCAGATTTACTTAATCAAAGTCACTATTCCTTATATCTTACTTCTGCGGTTCCTTCGTGATGAACTTCAGGCCCTCAAATTAGCTGGATGAATTGACGAAGACTCCACACTCCGTAATAGTGAATTTCAATACTTTTAATCCGCTTTTCTTTGAGCACATCAAAACGTATCAAGCTCGCTTAACTTGTCAACAACCACGTGTCGACCTCCCCACTTTTCTTTAATTCACTTGACTTCTCACTTCATCTTACTTAGCTCCCTTCAACTCGCGAAAACCGAATTTATATAATATTCCTTATTTACATAAATTACGCTTGGCTCTCGATGAAGGTTGGTTGAAATAAATAATTTGATTCAAAGATAAAAAGGTTAGTGAAAAACCGTATAGATCCGTCACAAAATTTCTCAGTTCAAGTTTTGCCCTTTCAAGTTGGGTTCAAAAGTTCCCCGACTCAGCCTACAACAGGAAAAGTTTTGCAGTAGAGCTTATACCGTAATCCTGCATTTATCCCCTTTTCTCAAAGTGATCAGTGGCTCACCACGGCCTCGTATTTTGTAGGTGGGTATTTGTAGATCAAATAATGAATATCACAAATTTTGTGTTCGCTTAGTAAAGAGTACTACAGAGACTTGCGAAATGTTAAAGCATATGCACAGCAAAGATACTTTATTGCAAACGCAACCTTTTGAGTGGCATCGCTGTTTCAGGGAAGGAAGGGAAAGTGTCAAAGACGACGAAAGTTCTGAACGTCTGCAAGCTTCCCTCACCACTGAAAACACTGAAAAGTTTTCTACGCTGGAACGCAAGAACAGGCTTCAAATAAAGACGGAGCGAAAATCAAAAAACTTTATTTGCTACCTCTTCCCTACTCCCCTGATCTCGCCCCATATTACTTCAGCCTGTTTTCTGAACTAGCACGTCGCTTGCAATGTCGTCGATTTCAATCTACTGATGAAGTTAAAAGTGCATCGCAGGGTGAATTAAAGGACATGGATAAAAATGGATCCCAGAAAGGTTTCGATGATTTTCACAAGCGATGTCAAATGTGTGTTGTTGCTCAATTGTCTTATTTCAAAGGAACATGTGTTTTGACGCAATTAAATTAATAATATTGTTTAAGTTCTGGACTCAGTCTGAGAACTTTTGAATCCTAACTCTATGTGTTTTAATCTTTTTCTTTAAATTTTGTGTTTAATCTTTTCTTTGTAAAACTTATTTTGTGTACAATAAATGACAATGATATTTTATCGCCGCAGCAAAAAAAACAAATAAAAAATGTTGTCTTTTTAATAAAGAAAAAAGGATAAACAGTCCTTTTGTAGCGATCAAAAATAAATGTTTATTTCTTATTTTTTTTATTTTCGTTACATTTTTATTATCCTTACTCTTATTCTACATAAAACAAAGAAACCAAGCACCCTTTCTCCTACTAAAAATCGAAAGTAAAATGTTTTCTTTTTACTAAACAAAATAGATAACCACGCTTATCTTAAACAACATTGAATCTCCGCCGTTATAAAAGCATTTATTTCCCCCATACTATAACTCATACGGGAGAGTCAATAAACTGGCAAATCCTGCCTTTATTTGTATATCGAAACAAAATATCTTAAAGCTATTTGTTCTTCTCAAGGCTAACGGGATATAAACAGCTAAAAGCATGTATATTCCGATATTAAATTACAAACATCCTACGCCAATTACGAATGAATTTACTTATATCTAATTCTTCACCTTCGTTTCCATATCTATGTGTTTTTATTTTTGGAAAAAAAGTATTTATCCGTAAAAAGTAGTGATTTTTATAGTCTACACACACAACAAGCATTTTTACCTCTAGGCTATTTTCTTTTTATTGAACACCTACATGAAATAGAATTAAGATATTTTAATATTTATGAAAATATGGGATTTTTATCAGGTTTTTCATAACCTGAGGGGTAAAGAAAGCGAATGTGTGTTATGTGGGTGTATAATTTATAGAACCTTTAAAATCATGGATATAGAATTCTAAACTATCCAAGTGAACCCTTTTCTAATATTTTTTTTTCTTTTTTTTTCAGGGATCTTTTGGTATTGTTAAATTGGCATACAACGAGGAGGATAACATACATTACGTAAGTTCCCGTTCTTGTTTTCTAATGTGTATTTATTGTTTTGAACTGTATTGAATATTTTGAGACTCTGTGTTGTGACTTTTTATTTTTAATTTGAATTACACATTGTGTTATATGTTTACACTTGTATTTTATTGCATGTTTTATTTTTTTACTGTCATATTGTAATGGGTCTATCCGGAGAACCTTCTAATAATTCTTGGGGAAAATCTTTCTTTAAATATTATTCAACTGAAAACTTTCTTCCGAAGAAGAAAACGTGATCTATGTAAATTATGTTGTATATTTAAACATTAACTTTCTTGTTCGACGGGAGAGAGAGAGAGGTTAGAAGCTAAAGGGTAGCAGTGAGGATTAACGTATGGTAAAAGAAGGCTAGATAAAAGTATTCGGTAGCTTATCTGTTTAATATTTAAGATTGACGATTTGTCAATTAGATAATTAGATCGGATTAGCGTTGGCTGGAAGTAGTTTCATTTTGAACGTATCTTCGATTATTGAAATGCGTGCGGCTAATACATTCCTAAAGTAAGTTATTAAATTTATAATTAAATTTACTTATATCGTCTTCCTCATTCTTGCTCCCTATAATTAGTTTAAGGTTCATTTCCTAATCTTGGGTTGTTCAAGTTTGTTAGGACTCGTAATTAAATTGTGTTTGTGTTTTGACCTATTGCTAATCTTCCTTCTAACTCTCGTACACTGAGGGTTGAATAGAACAACCATCACAATATATGTTTTTTTATTTTATATTTCTGTTCATAAATTTTACACACTTTGTGTGATATTTCTAGTATTTTGTTCTTAAGTGTTCATAACATTTATGCTCCAGTATTGTATCATCACACTTGTGTTTATTTTTATGAAAGAGGGGAAAGGGGTGTTCCAAAAGTTCCTGGAATGATTTTTTGTGTTTGGCAACGTTGGCTGGAAGGGTGAAACTTCGAGCGAAAAAGTTGGAAAGGAATCTAAGCTACGAAGCGTGACTGGTGTTAATCGCTTGGAAGTAATTGTTGACGCAAAGTCATGCTCTGTACAGAGGTATCAACTGTACCTCGTCGAGCGAAAAATGGACTATAGTTCTTGAAGTAGCGTCATGCAATCCAGTTTTGTGTAAAACTGGGTAAAAATGGAGCCAGTGGAGTAAAGAAGAACATTTGGGGCCCAAAGACAAAGGCTGAATTTGCCCCCCCCCCAGTTGGATTTTACAAAGAGTAGGTACTTGGTGGCAGTCATGCTCTGGGCCCTATAGAACCCTAGCCCGTCCCTCGATGCGGGGTGTGCGTTACCCCACTGAATGGGGCGAATACGCTGGAAATACTTCGGAAAGCCTACGGTGAAGGGGCAATGAAAAAAAGCCAAATTTTCATGTAGCATAAGAAGTTCCGGGAAAGTTGGGAGTCCGCTAACGACGAAGACCGCTCGGGATGCCTGTCAACAAAACAAACGGACGACTCGGCGCGAAAAGTGCGTCCATTTTTGGACAAGGATCGACATTAAGTGTTAGGATGATTGCAGTGTAGAGTGAAACCCAAAACCATCGCATTTTAACGGAGGATATTCAAATAAGGAAAATACCTTCAACAATTGAATCTTGCATCATAACAAAGTATCAAGCCTCCACATCGTTCTCATTTTCTCCAAGTTGCTGGCCAAAACGGGTGTGACAACGCTGTCGCAACAGCGTAGTCCCAATCTGGCACCAAAGAATTTCTTTATGTTCCCAAGGATCAGAATAATCCTGATAGGAACTTGGCATGGAACGCTGGAAGTGATACTGGTAGTTCATTTTTTTCCCGACGAGGATGCATTAGATATCTCTGCGTATGACCCTGCCTAAACAACTGCCCGCAGACGTTTGACACAAGTCTCGTTGCGAAGCTTAGATTCCCCACCAACTTTTCCGCCCGAAACTCCGCGCTTCCAGCGAACGTTGCCAGATATTATAAATCATTCCGGGAACTTTACGGACAGAACCTGTATTATATATATATATGACGAATGTGAATGTGATGTGTTGATAAAATTATAATACTAAAATCACTGTTGTTTAGAATTTGCATAAAATGGTAGTGTATTAAAAATACACGTAAGAATATTTAACGTTATCACATGCTCTTTTATATTTTGTTAACATAATTTAAAGTGACTGACTACCGTTCGAAACTGTGATTATTATTAAAAATCGTATAAAGGATTAATTTTGATAGTTAGTGTCAATTGAATTAGAACATACATATAAATTTGTCTTAAGAATATTATTACAAAAAAAATATATATTTAAATCCAAATTTTTTTGGTTAAAAAATAACGAATAATTTATATTTCCAAAGCATCCTACTCTTACGAAAATTACTTTCATAGTAAAAATATCTTTCCTGCATATACCTAAGACTTCTAAAGCTTAAAGAGACTAAATTAAAATTTTTGAAAAATTTATATATTATTTTCAGAGTTATGATCAATTGGAATAATAAAACTGGCGTTTTCTGTTAAAATTTCTGTTCTCTGATACATGAAGATATGAATAAATCCACTCCTAAATATCTCAAAATTCCTAGTTGAGGCTCTGCTAGGAAGTCTTAGGTTTTCTAGGTCTGTTAAAAAGTATCCGATCTTAATTTTCCCTCACACAGTAGAGATTCTAAAGCGGCGCCACTGTGCACAATGGGAGGTTACAGCTTAATGCCCATGCGTGAATTGTTTCCCTTCGTTCTAATGTACTTGTCGTTTCCTACAGGCTGTCGAGTGAGTTGCTGTAAAATGTGTTCGCCGGATTTTATTTTCACTAAAGATGACTGAACTACTTGAGCAGATGTACTGCATCAAATTTCTTGTCAAAAGCTTGGTAATATTTTAAATGAAACAATTCTTAAGATTCAGCAAGTGTTGGGATGATGCTATGGGGGTCATGCAGATTAAGGAGGGCTTAACCGATTTCAAAAATGGATGCACGTCGGTAGAGAGTGTTCTGACCAGAGTTCTGGAGGCTACCAACCGCTCGGAATGTAGCTATTGTTGAAAATGTGGAAAATCTGCTAGTGAAAGTCTTCGTTTAACCGTACGAGAGACTGCTGATCA
Source organism: Trichonephila clavata (assembly GCA_019973975.1). Taxonomy (NCBI): domain Eukaryota; kingdom Metazoa; phylum Arthropoda; class Arachnida; order Araneae; family Nephilidae; genus Trichonephila; species Trichonephila clavata. Next base: position 2,433 of record BMAO01037671.1, on the reverse strand, counting down.
AGTTCAGGTCAGTACAGGTCTCCACGTGCAATTTTGTTTCCCCATGTGCAAAGTGGCTGCGATTTGTTTCCCCAAGCTTCTGTCGGTGGAACAGAAAACCTCCGTCTTGAAATTGCACAGGACCTACTGGAAACTATCAACGCTGGACCAGCTTATTCGACTTCTGGCTGTTCCCGAAAAGGAAAATGCAATTGAAAGGATCCTGTTTTGGCGAGAATAGATGAGATAAGCATTCGTGGTTGGAGTCGAACACCATTTCCAAAAAAAGCCTTCCGAAGTGTTTTCGTCATGGAAGGAATTGCTGGGCTAAGTGTGTAAAGGCGCAAGGGGCTATTTTGAATTGGATTAGATATTTTTTTCTGGCAAAAGGTCAAACACTTTTAAGCAATTTTTTTTTTTTTTTTTTTTTTTGCAATATTTTTATTTTTGACGCATTTTTTGTAAAGGAGAATGTTTTGAAAATATAGTCATTCTTTCTACATTTGTTGCCAGAAACTTGCATTAAACAATTTTTACTGTAATAAATTTTAAAACCATATTATGTGTATATTCGAATTCTACTAAAACTAAAATCAAAACAGTTATGCTCTTATACGTTTTGTAAAACCACGTTTCGAATGTATAGTCGGATACCTTAAAGTTTTAATTGTAATGTATGAATGAACTTAAAATCATAAATAATGCATAATTTGTTACTGATATTGGTTTTCATTTAATATGAAGAAATTCCCTGTATTACTTTAGAATAAATGAATGTGAGCATTTTAAATAAATTTCCATTAGAATTATTATTCATAATAATATAAAGTATAATTTTTTCGAAATAAATTTATTCTTTTTAAATAAAAAATAGGAACATAGACTTAATATTATATTTCACAAATTCCGCAAATTATTTAGCTGCATGTATGTAAATATTCTTCGATGTTTATAAATATTTATAAGTATTCCGTTTTTTAAATGTAGCAAATTTTTATTCACAGCATTATTATATACACATCAGAATTTTAAGTATTTCTTTTCCTTATAAATGCTAGTTAAATAAATAAATTGTGTTCCACAGTTTAGCAAATAATTGTATTTATAAAAAGAATTTTTCTTAAAATATATCAGTAATGCTTAGAAATTATTTGAAATGTTTTAAAACTAAACAAGTAATTTTTAACTCTATTTTTATGCAATTTAGAAATATCATAAAATGTGTCTTATGTATTAGAAATAAATATGCACACAAAAAATGTTTTATGAAATTTTTTAAAAAATGCGCAGATCGTCGACAATAAATTTAAGTCTTTTGATTCTTTTCTACAGATGAATTGCAATGAATTGAATCGTAAAATACACTTTCGAAGCTATATATATTAAATTAAAATTGTTTTCATTTGTAAATTTCTAATTTATTTGTCTGAAAGCATGAAAATGAAAAAAAAAATAATAATAACTTTACTTTACGTAAATAGTGTTATTTTTTTTTCATTTATATGATTTTGCAGACGAATAAAATTGATATCATCGACTTGAAATTGATGCAGACGATTAAAAAAGAAACGAGGGCTTCATTTTTCGCTTAAAAGTTATTTTTTCACTTTCAAACTATGTAAAAGTAGTCGACCCTTCGTAATACTATTAATTTTTGTATTCTTATTCAATTGTGAAAAAAATTTACATAAAAATGAGTAAGAAAAAAGAAATTAAAATCCTAGTTGGGAAAGGGAATTTAAACATGCTTAGTTGAAAAGAAAACAAATAGTTTATGACATTCTGTTGAACAATAAATACAATTTCGATGTGAAATTGTTATAAAGTCTTCTTCCTTGTATCGTTTTAAAATTGAAAGGTTTCCTCGTTTATGTTATCAAGACACATTATCGTTTTTTTCCATTTGTGTATAAAAAATACGTTTTGTTTGGTATTAAAATAATATCAACATCTGTACATCCTAAAATTAAATAACTGGACTAGTCTTAAATATTAGCTTTATTGAAAACAATGTACTAATACCTTTTAATATCCTCAACATATTCCCCTTCCATATCAATGCTTAGCTGCATTCGAGTTTTCCACCCCTCGTTCAAAGCAGTGCTGCGACTCATTTGGTGTCACCATCTTCAGTAAGTCTGCCATTCTTACCTTCATTTCTCCTACAGACTGAAAATGTACTCCCATAAATGCATTTTTTACTTTAAAAAACAGGTAGAAGTCATTGGTACAAGATCTGATGAGTTTGGTGGATGCTGGAACGTAATGCGTACACTCCAAGAACTGTTTCATAGAGATCGCAATGTGCACCGAGAGAGACGTTGTTTTGGTGTAAAATTCACGAATTGTTTCTCTACAGATTTTGTCTTTTCTTCCTCACTTTTTCTCTAAACCTTCTCAGGACCTTAGTGTAGTACTACTGTTTCACCGTTTGGCCTCAAGACACCCATTCAA